>OZ021728.1:95460254-95657754 GCA_963978545.1 Linyphia triangularis
TTTTTAAGAACTAAATTAATTTTTTGCTTCGAAATAGTTTGGAAACGAGATAAGCAACAGAGTCTGATGTATCAAAACACGTTTAAAAACTTTTAAATTACAAACTTCAGTCTGTTACCAATTTAAATGTTTTAGAAAGATAGAAATCAAATTATAACTGCATATTCTAACTATTTATAGTCAAGTTTATGGTAATGACGTAATAATTGTTGAAAATAGTACATTAAAAATTACATTGGGGTACATGTCGTAATGAATTCCGGTAGCCAATTTAAAAAGGAAAAACATAATAATGTATTTTTAACAATATATTTCAGATCAACTGTTTTTTAGTCGATGTACTCTATAAGAATATTTGAAAAATATTATGGACAAGATTTAAGAATACCGGTTCCAGTACTTGCCATATTATAGAGTATAATATTTTGAGATGATATTCCTAATTATACGATGGCAATATGATTAACAATATATTTCAATACAATATGGTAAAATATTCATCTATATAATTTTCTTTAACATATTTGCTGAAATTCACAGTGTTCCAAAATTATCGTCAATTGGCGACGGTACCTTGTTCTTAAGTCTAACCCAATTTAAAACCACATGCCCCTCCCTTTTGATACCAAAGTTGTGTAAAGTAAATAAAGCAGAGTTATAAAACACATCCCCAGTTTTATATATACCGATGCACACTTTCAATTCAATCTGCGTTCGCTTCATTAGCGAAATTCCGCCAAAGCGTCATCGTTCCGGTTCAAAGACGTGTTAATACAGTGCTTGGCGACTCAGCTTAAGCATCAACAGCCATCCATTTCCGCCAATAAGCCAACATGGCTTGACAAATGGTTTCGAGTTACTTGTCACTTATTAGATAAATGGACGGGAGTGACAGCCGCAATAACTTGCAAGGAGGCGTAGACATCAGGGGCAAATATTATCGTCTATTTGAAGAGGTTGGTAGGGATGTATTGAACTTGTTTTTTTTGACGCAAGAACTAGTCAAGGGCTCATAACTGCAAAGCAAAATAATCGGAACATGGTTCAGAACGTCAAACAAGTAACGGATCCTATGGTTTCTTGTATTAAAGAGAAATCAACATCGCATTTGCATTCTGGAAGGGAGAAAACCCGGAAATCTCTCACCAGTTAGTCTGATAAGAACAGACTTTCACAATCGTCTTCGTGTCTACACATTTATGAAACAGAAATTGAGGCTTCTTTGAATAGACCTAAAGGGAAAACAGCGCAGTCTTTGGTTAGTTATATTGGATTTTCCTCTGAAGAAGACTTTGCTTCCCGCTGAGAGAAAACTCTCGGAAAGTCTTATGATCTAAAAAAATGCAGGATGAGAGTTAAAAACATAACAATTCGTTTTTCTACACATTAACTACATAGAAGAAAAAAAAAAACTTATGCATCCCCTTTCTCACTTGAAATGCCCAGTGGGAACTACTCTAAAAATCAGATTACTTTCATTTGATTGATTAAAAAATACGCGAGCATTACGCTGGATTCCCCCAGACTGCTCAACATTAAACTTAAACCAAGTCCAAGTAACATTTAAGTTGGCCAAAAAGACGTTATTTTGTTGTCCCGTGCTACTAAAAAACCGTCCAGTGGAATCCAGCAAAACCTACACGTGGGATAAAATTGGTAAGATTATGAGTGTTGGTTAGATGGAAATACCTGGCGTAAAGTTTCTTAGGACAGCTCTACTGCTGTGCTACGCTGAACAGAAGTCGCATGAGCATGTTATTGATTGTTATCAAGTGGTTCTCTGCAATTTGTTCGATAAAATGATGAAGTTTAATGGTCGTATCTTCGAAGAAATATCTAATAAGTGAATGAGATAGTCAATGAGTTTAGCTTCAACTACATCAACTAAATTTCATCAACTACATCGTTACATCCACTACACTTTAGCATCAACTAAGTTGAGAAACCGCCATTTCTCATGTTAAGGGGAGTTGTTGATACGACTTCTGTGCTTAGCGCTGCCCTACAATGCGCCTAAGGAGCCTTATTTTAGAGAGCTACTGGAGTGGGGAGCGCGCACCACTACTTCTGGCCACTGCTGTGGCTCAGTAAAATAAGCTCCATAGGATCGCATGTTTCGCTTCGAGTGGCTTCTCTGAGCTACTGAAGCGGTGGCGCGCGTTCGCCACACGAGTGGTTCTGTATAATAAGGCCCTTAGAACAAGATCAGAAATAAAGAAAGTTGCCTGTGGTCGAAGGGAAATTTTCTTTTATGAGGATGATCAAGGGGTCTCGCATTTACATTTAAAAGGGAGAAAACCTGCTAAACTTCCACCAGGCAGACCGACAGTTGAAGCGAGAATTCGTCATAAATGCGTCCACTCACTTTGAAGAGACTGCAAATCCGCAGGGGAGAACTAAGCCTTTTGCAGTGCCCTTTAGGAGAGAATTCTGTCTCTCAAACGAGAATGTGGAGGACTTGTACAAATGTAAGGACCAGGCAGGAATCGAACCCGAGGAACCGAAACTATAACCTTTAGACAAAAGCAATCGGCCTACTATGACGGACTAGAGATATCTAAATGACGAATGTCTTTCAAAGTAAAAACTGGCCTAAAATTTCACTTCAAATTGGAGAACATTCGGAAAACTAAAATTTGGCAATTGGGTATGAAAAAATCTTTGACAATCATCATCATCGTGCCTACTCACTTTAGAAATCAGAGATTTCTGATTTCTCATTTTAGAAGTGAAAATTCATCCCAATTGATAAATAGAAATAGCCAAGAAGTGCGAAAGGAACTACATTTCATTTCATATTTACTGTCAATATGTTAATGAAACGATTTCTAAATTTTGTTTCGGTTTGTTTGCTTCTGCGCCAGAGAGTTCATTTCTATAGTACGTGGTTAAGAATACTTATTATACACTGCGTTGCATAATGATAGAACCACCATGTATTTTCCGCCTAGCATACAGTAATTGGAATAAATGATTGAAATAAATATTTTTATTGAAAATATACAAAATAAGAATGACAATAACAAAGTAAAAACATTACTCATGTTTATATTTTCATGTAATAAAATAAAAAATACAAATTTTAGGTTGCAAAATGATAGAACCACTTTCAGTTAATACTTTGTAAGAGCACCCTTTTTGGTTATAAGTTCAAAAATTTGATTAGGCATGCTTTCGACTAAGCGTTTGAGTATATCTGCATTCAGATTTTCCCATTCTGTAATAATGGAGTCTTTCAATTCTTGAACCGTTGAATACTGCTTGCCGTTGGCGTATACGGCCCTGCTTAGAATACCCCAGACGTTTTCCATGGGGTTCATGTCAGGAGAACATGCAGGCCATTCGATAACCTGCACTCCGTTGTCCAGGAACCATTCCCAAGACGAGTTTGCAACATGAATGCTAGCATTGTCCTGTTGGAACTTCCAAAATGGACCTCCAATTTCTTCTCCAAAAGGCAACACATTTTCTTCCAGCAGGTCTTGATAGTCTATTGCTCTCATTCGACCAGTAGGGAAGGCAATGTTAGTCCGCCCAGCATTGCCAAATCTAGCCTAAACCATTAACGATCCTCCCCCACACTGTCTCTTAGAAAAAATGTGTGGCTCATTTCGGAGATCTCTCCAATAGAATGCCCACCCGTCAGGACCATCTAGATTGATTTTTTTTTCGTCGCTGAACACTACTTGAGTCCACTGTTCTTTCCAAGTCATGTGTTCTTTAGCCCATTGCATCCTTTTTCGTTTGTGAAGATCTGTAAGTCTCGGTTGCGTTTTCATTTTCGTGTACTCAAGATGTTCGTTCTGCTGAGCTATTCTGGATAAAGTTGACTTGTGAACTTTGATGGTGGGGTCTTATGATAGTCTGTTCAATGTTTCACCAGCTTTTAACTTCTTTACAACTAACCTTTCTTGCCGCTTTGTTAGCTTTCGAGGTCTTCCAGTGGATTTCTTTGTCCCATATTTGGATCCAAGATGTAGAAAATTATTAACCACGTGTGGTGAACGCCCATTATGTCTTGCTATATTCCGAGAAGACAATCCTGCTTGGTTCAAAGCATAAAATTTGTCCTTTTTCAAAATCAGATAACGGATTTTTCCTACCCATACTTAGTGACACCTTTTCAAATCAATAAACTATGCGTGCTCACAATAAATGCAAGTAAGGTTACGTTGGTTGATCAAACGAAGCTTTTATATACCTGTTTGTTGAAACCCAACTGCGCATGCTTCTCTGGGATCGATTATTCCACTAAAAAGTAGGGGTGGTACTATCATTTTGCAACCTAAAATTTTTATTTTTTATTTTATTACATGAAAATATAAACATGAGTAATGTTTTTACTTTGTTATTGTCATTCTTATTTTGTATATTTTCAATAAAAATATTTATTTCAATCATTTATTCCAATTACTGTATGCTAGGCGAAAAATACATGGTGGTTCTATCATTATGCAACGCGGTGTACACTCGTAATTCACAGTGAAAAGAAGAGCTGTTCAAGCAATTACCATCTAGGATTGTGCCGCTTCATTAATTTTGTTTACTTTCGCAATTTCTTGTTGGAATTTTAAACAGATCTGAAACAAAGCGATTGTTTGGAGCTTCAGCAGATTTGTCATCCGGCAATAAAAACAAAATTAAAATAGGCACATAAAAGTTATATATATATATATTCGGTCCATTAGCATCCGCGGTAAGTTCGGTAACAACCTTCGCGCTGACATATTAGATGCAATTGGATCATTTATATTTTGATAAAAAACACTCAAATGTTGACTGTTCTAAATACATTACTCATTCGATATTGATTCTTAAAGAATGTAGTTGAAAAACGACTTTTAAGCAAATTTATTAGTTTTAAGGAAATAAAGGGCTTACAAGTAGAATAAACTTAAACATCACTTCATTTCCCTAATATTTAGTTTACCGTCAGAACAATTATGTTTCTTTTGATTCTTCAGTCGTTTCAGAATATTAATGTGTAACTCTGATACCACATGTATCCTAGCATTCATTGCATATATACGGTCATTTAAATCGTAAGGTTGATGTTGGTTGGTTTTCAAAGTATCTTAGTTGTTCAAGCAGAACAAACGACCGTTTTCGGAAAGTAAAAACAGGAATACGCTAAGGAATCGCCAATTTACTTCAAATAAAACCCCTAAAATTAATTAAAATCATTTTTTTTTTAAAGAAATGATTGATAAAAACAATTTAAAGAAAAATCACTATTTTTCACAACGGAAGTCGGGGGTTGCAATAAGTTTCAAAAATAATAATAATAATAATAATAAATAAAATAATAATAATAATAATAAAAAAATAAAAATAATTAAAAAAATTTTTAAAAAAAATTAAAAAATAAATTAATTGGTAGACATTTTAGGGATGGCTAAAAAAATTTAATGACAATTCTTAACAGTTTTAGGAAGAATTCCAAAAATTTTAGGAATAGTTCCAAACGTTTTAGGAGTAATTTAAAAAAATGTAGTGATATACATTTTAAAGTTCTTAACAAAGACTTTCTTTTCAAGCATTTTCAATACCGGCAAAAAACTGCCAATTTTCAAAAAAAATAAATTAATAACTAATAATTGAATTTTTAGCTAACATTTTCTCCTCTGGTCGATTATCTGGGTTTTTTTCGCGGGTTTTGAAAGAAAATTGGGAAATTTTTTTAATTTTTTTTTTTTTTTTTTTTTTTTTTTTTTTTTTTTTTTTTTAGGAATTATCAAAAAAATGTAAGTACAATTTTAGGAATTTTAGAGAGAAACAAAAATTTAAGAAATATTAAGAATTTTTTAGGAAGAATGCAACCCTTGGAAAGTAAAATGGCAAAAATACATGCATAACGGTTTGCATGAAGAATTTTTCTGTTTTCTACCCTCCCCTCTCCTTTGTTTGCCAACGCTGGCATTTTTCAAATTTTATTTTAATCTTCTGTATCTTTGAAGGGTACAAATGCAAAAAATGATAAGATATTTTCAAGTAGTATGTTAAGAATTTTAAGAGACCTAAAAAACTTTATAAATGAAAATAAGTAATTTCTGAATACTCTATAATAGCTTTTAGAAACGTCAAGAGAAAATAAGGAGTATAAGATCTGTACAAACCATGTAAAAGATAATTTTCTACCGTACCTTGAAGTTATAATATTTAAACACACATTTTTATTATAAATATATTGATCAAGTCATAAATAAATAATACTAACAAAAAGTATTTAAAACAAGCTATATAATAAATAGGAAGATTAGCAGAATATTTAAAATACGATTCCTATTTTCAAAGGTTTATAATATAATAACAGGTTGTTTTCAAGACTGATTAAAGATTTAAAAATCAGTGTCTTCAGAAATAATACATAATTCTTTATTGTTTACTGCTCAACTTTCATTTGAAAAATATGCATGCCCTAGAGCTAAGCATTAATGATATTGATCATCTAATAACAAGAACTGTTTTCTTAAAACACAACCAATAATCCCACGGAATAATTTTTTGTTATTTAATAAAAATAAATTGATAGAGGAAGGTAAAGCGTTATTCCAGGCTATAGCTTTCAAGTAATTTGACCCGCTTACTTTAAGATCTTTTTCCTCTTCGTATTTATTCTTTTCATTGTTTTCTCGTTAAACTTATTTTGAAATACGCACTTAAGTGGAAAAATAATATTTCTAAGAAATAGCATTGGGTCAATAGTCTACATCGCCTCAGTATTCAACTACTGCTTGCAAGAACTTCTTATTAGGCACCAAAGCCTAAACCAGGCCAAGATCGTCCCCAAAAGTTTTTGCCATCTTGGTCTGTTGGACGCAATCGCTCTCCAGTTTGTGATTCCAACTGTGTTTATGTCCCTCTCGACGCCATCCAGCCACCTATTAAGAGGGCGACATCTTTTTCTAACTCCGTCTGGTTTAGAGAATATTCTATTTTTTTGTTGAATTAATATCTTCAGATCTGTAAATGTGTCCCAGCCACCGAGTGGGGTGGGCTTTAATAACAATATCTATGTGTTTAAATTTTCTATAGATCTCGTGGTTACTAGAACTTACCAAAGTAAGAAACGCCTCCATAAACATAATTCATGTTTTAGCATATCAATAACGATTAATAGAAATTCGAATTTTTAAACTTAATTGGACAGTGTTATGCTAACAAGCCCAAGCGCTATTCTTAGGACAAAATAACGATTAAAAGCTACAAAATAAATAAAACTTGGTAAGTTTCTCTTTTTTGAAAAATGATTTACTTAATTTACTTAAGAACTGCGTCGCTTTTATCAAGTTATCACGAGTTCTTTTTTTTGTTTTTTTGTTTTTTCGTTTGATACTCCTTCTTTTATCAAATATCCTGATTGTCAGCGCAGATGTTTCTTTTGAGTCATCCGTCTTCAATATGAAGCAAATCTATTTTTGTCTCATTAGCGATATAACTTTTTGTTCTCATCTTGTCCATTGCTTCTAGGTATATATTGTTATTTACAAGTCAAGAACTTCCTCCAGTGGATGCAATGCATTCACTGAGTACGTAGCATTGTATAGACTGATTTTTTTTAAAAAAATTGTACTAGTTGTGAATAATCTGTTTAAAGTTTGATTGAGACATTATACGTGTTTCGTGTTCGTACAACACTTGTACGCTGTATTACAATAGAGAAAGTATTTTGTTCTTTTGTATGTTAAGTGCCTTTGTTCAATGCCATAAAACATAATATATTTTTATAACACATTATTTACCAAAAATATTAATACCTTGCCATTAATTTATTCAGAAGAGGATGTTCAATATTGTCATTAATATTTAAATAACACCAACTATCGTTAATTGGATGCCCTATCTGCTAAAATTTGCTTATATTAATCAGTTTTTCAAATGGTGTCCTTACTACGGGTCTATAAATCTTTCTGTTGTTTTTAAGCTGTGCAATTTAAAACTGGCTCCAGAAAGTTCTAAAAAAAAAAAAAAAAAGCGCATTCAGAAGGGGTCAAAGGATACAAGTGATGAAAAACACCTACAACTCCAAGTAGGGCGTGCACTTTGAGTGCTCTGTTTGCTATAATAATAATGCAATGTCAAAGTTGAAACAAAACAAAAAAAAATTCACAGAGCAGCCGACAAGTTCCAGCGGCCAAGCAACGCGCCCTTTTGGTCAATTGGTCACAGTCACACTTCATTTAATATGAAATGCGATATCTCAGGGGTAATGCTGATTTGGGATGGCGGCTCTTTATTAAGGCCGAACTTTATGCTTGTTTAGCGGAATGGGAAATTAATGGGCCTTTGAGTGGTTCCCAAAATTAACCTTTCGTGGCTGCGGTTCAGAGTTGGAGAGATTATGGGTTTGTGAGGAAAGGATGGGTCAACACTTAACAGGTGGGAGGGAAGTTCTCAGAACTGGTAAAGCGCCATTTCTAAACCAGTGCGCCGTGGAGGAATGCCTTAGGATCTTATTATACAGAGCCACTCGAGTGGCGAACGCGCGCCACCGCTTCAGTCGCACAGACAAGCCACTCGAAGCGAAACATGCAATCCTATGGAGCTTATTATACTGGGCCACTGCTGTGGCTTGAGGTTACGTCTGTCGCTCACACCCTAGGCGAAACATGCAATCCTATAGAGCTTATTATACAGGGTTATTCAAAATTCCCTCCCGGGTTTCGAAGCGCTACAGTAAAAAAACTAAGACTAATATAGCAAATAAGAACATTTGAAAGAATACAGAAACAATTCAAGTTTTATTTACCTAGCTTACAGGTGTTCTATGTTTGGTCACACGACATACATCAATGGGATAGTCCAGTTCCTGCCGGAAAGTCCAGTCCTTGCTTCGAAACCCGGGAGGAAATTCTGAATAACCATGTACTGAGCTACGGTAGTGGCTCGCGTTTTCCTCGCGAGTGACTCTGCATAATAAGGCCTCTTAAAAGGAAGTCCCTCGATAAGTTGAATGATTTAGTTGAGAAATATAAATAGAACTATCCTTAAATCCAGAGGAAAATTGGTAATAAAAGTAGCTCTTTAAGAAATTCAGAGTCCACTTTTCAGTTATAAACATTGGTGTGAAAAACTTGCAGCAGAGAGACCAATTTTAGTTTTAGTTTCTGAAGAAGCATGAATGCCAAGCATTCTTCTTGTCAATTTTAAGATTACTAGGCATATGGTACTCTTTTTTTTGCAGAAGTAAATTGAAAATAAAAATGAAGCTGGAAGGAAATGTTTTCTAAGAAAAAAATTAAGAAAAGAAGCTGAAATTGTCTAAGAGCTAGCGACAAATAGTATTCATAGAGAATTTTTTTTGTTTAATCAAACTGAAGTAACATCGCTGGTATTAGAATGTTTATAGTGATTCTCGTGACCATTTGAACAGCATTTCACAAGCTAAACCCTTCATTCATTACCAAATATACCACAAAAGTATTTCTTTGATAAATCCCACTTATTTTTTTTTAATGTGAATTGAATTTTTACTTTCAATTACCCATATGTTAACACAGGATAATGAAAGTATAGCATTCGGTAAAAAAAAAAGTTTTTTTTTTTTGCATTTCTATTCGTTTAGGGACGTATTGAGTTCAAAAAATGGTATAAAAAAATGACTGATGGTCCGTGTGTCTATGTGTACGTAATCAAGCATAACTTCCGAACGGATTGACCCACGATGTTGATCCTTTGCACACGAGTTAATGGCAGGTTCCATGGCCACCACTAACGTTTTCGTCAAAATTGTGCATGCTCGTAAGATATCTAGGTTTTTCAGAAATTGTCAAAACATAACAAGTTTGATCAAAACTGGAGTAATGCCTTGTAATTGGGATACGGCATTAGGGTAATGTCAAAATATTCCCAATGCCGGAATTCCAGTAAAAATGTGATAAAGCCGTAAAAAAGTGAAAAACGAATATATGTAACTCTTTTCTTGAGAATCGGTCATCAGATAGATAATGTAATATTAATCGAAAAGCCTATCGACCATTCTGCCATTTTGGCGTAGTTTTTTTTTTTACCAATGAAATAATTGCGGTAACAACAGATAGCAAGGCAGACGAGGGTTACGACCGAAGAGCATCTGGGATGGGGAATAGCTGGTAGTCTCGTGGACAGCGCTGCGATAGGCCAGAAGAAACAAAGTTAACTTCTGATCCCAGTCCTGTTGGTTTCTCGAAACCATCAGTGAGAGGTTATTGAGGATGGTTCTCCACCATGCCATCCGACTGTGGGTGTAAAGGCGTTGTCTGTGTTTTGTCAATGCCAAGTAGATCACAATCGACAAAAATATATCGCCACACTGGGCAATTTTTAAAAATAATGAAAATATGCAAACGAACACGATAAATTACATCAATCCACGGCAGATTCAAATGCAGTAACCAGCAATGAGTGTAATCGAAAGTTACGCAATGCTTCACACCCATAGTTTTTTCTCTACTCGACAACAGAATTCTTTTTCAAACCAATTCCAAGTTAGCTTGGCTTATAACGTTATCAAGTTAAAATAGGTGTAATAATAAATTATTGCGTACTGCACGACGAAATAGCGTCAATATTTGTCATATGCTAATCGTGACGTTAATTAATCAGTTATCACTAAACGCTGTCTCATTGAAAGTTTCACGAAAAGGTCTTTCGATTTTTATTCCTCAAGAAATCCCACAAGAAAATTCACGGAATCCCATATGAACGTACCACATTGCCAGACTTTCAATTGCGAGACATTTAAAAGGTATGTCTGGTGCATGTGTCGCCAATTCTACCTTGGATTCACGTGGGCGCTGACGTCAGCAAGGTCGCCTACATAAGGTCAAAAGAGGCACACAGAAGCGGGGGCGGAGATACGCCCTTGCACCACGTGGTGAGATACGAGCAAGGAAGAATAGGGCTCACGGTGACACGCCCCCCCGGTGTTACGATATGTTGCATAACGCTTTCCAAAATATATAGACCTCACCTAAGAGAGAGTTAAAAGAACTGCTCTTTAATTTTTGGAAGCGGTTTCTGTTCTGCAGGCAAGTGAAGCCAAATATAATCTGTTCTGAAGTGATTTCCTTTGGATACTAACAGATGCTACTACAAAGATTTCTACTACAACTTTTGGATAGCGCATGCTGGGTTAATGACTTGAAATTGAAGAAGGCTTAGTAATCACCATTGAGATCTATCTTCACAAAGCTGGTTAAAATTTTTTTGTAACTATGAGCAACCTATTTCAAAGCATTTTGGGGGACACTTTCAAAAAACATCATCTGCTTGTAGAGCAGAAACAGCTAGTAAGCAATACAGAAACTTTAGTATAGATCAGTGATGCTAACTAGTAGAGTTTTCAACATAGATCTTCAGATTGAAGCAACAATGCAGTATCAAGAAGTTGCATTTAAAATTGGTGATTATTATTCAAAGTTGGTTATTTGAAGTTTAAAATAAATATATTTTGAAATCGACAGTAATATGTATGCCTACTGGCTTCAGTGATCATGATTAATCATAGTTTCTATTGGGTTAACCTTATAAACGGATGGTGGATATGAGAAAAGAAACTATGATTCTGAAACAAATCATTCTCGTAAATACACTATCAAATTACATAGTTTAATCGCAATTCTTCCATGTTCCCCTACCCGTGCACTCTTGGCAATATTTTATGCCGTTTTTTACACAAGTCAATATCATACACCTTTTTTGAAGTACCAAGCATTCTACACTGAGTGTCCAGTAAATGCCAAATACTGTCAAGTTTTTGTATGAAATCTTTGAACCTCTAAGACCCAGTGTCTCGGTCACTGAAACGTTCAAACGTCTACCCTTCCTAATTAATTAATATGTCAAAGCATTAGGGGGCATGAAAAATGTTCATGACAGACGGTCTTGCTTGGAAATAGCAATGATGTTTAGAAGTCAAAATATCTGAGAAACTATATAGTTGCCAAATTTAGTCAGTGTACTACATAGGCAAATATATAAAGACTGTATCATTTCTTCGAATTGTTACTGTTCAAGACACAACAACCAACTCAATGCAAACAGTGGTTTTGCAATTTTGTAGGCACCACAAACGCTGTCTCCGAACGACATTAGCATTTCTCATGTTTCAAATGTTGACGATACACGACAAAATACACCAGAATTTTATTGTCAATCAGATTTGAACGTATATCCTGAATCACAGTCAATATTCACGTCCACGCACGAAAGTTAGTCCAGTAGTTTTAGCATGAAATGCAAAATCTCGAATTTATGAACCATATGCAATGGGTGAGAGCAGTAAGCAGTACTCAAAGATTATCTCTTGAGGAGATTTTGATCTGTAACCGGCTTCAGGGTCTAGAAAGAAAGCAAATGCAGCAGCAGTTTAAAAAAATAATTCCATCCAACCCAAGATACAAACGAAACTTCCGAAGCAATAAAAACCACTCACAACAAAAAGCCAATTCGAAACCTGGCGACCTTGCTTTGAGATGATCTGAAACTTCTCCCACGCTTCCCATTTGTATCGCTTTTTTCTTTACACTTTTTTTTGTACGTCGTCTTCCAAGATAACCACTGTTAGAAATCTGTACCCGCGGAGGCGTCTAAAGATTGCTTCAAAAGATAATAAGAAACAAGTTTTTTTTTTTTATTAAAGTAAATGAGTAAAAATCGCCACCGCATGCTTCTTCCAAAGAAGCTTTTACTTAAGAGTGGGCAAGAGAGTGAGGATAAGATGGGAGGCTCCTTTTCTTTTAGTGGAAGCGGGTTTCGTTCAAGGTAATTTCCCCCACTAATCTTTTCAATTAGGATTGGTTTCCGTTCCGATTTGCTTTTAAGGGCAAGGTTTTTAGTTTAATGAACTGCGATTACGGAGGCAAAGCCCATAATGCTCAGACCCTTATTTAACAGTGACTCTTTAAAAGTAAACCTTATTTGCATAATTCATTCATACTGGTTGCTCTTCCAGAAACTTAAATTAAAACTTGTCTCTGTGCTGCAAGTTTTTTACACCAATACTTATAACTGAAAAGTGGACTCAGACTTTTTTTTATAGAGCTACTTTTATTATCAATTTCCCACTGTATTTAAGGACGGTGCTAATATATTTCACAAATAAAATATTCAACTTAACAAGGAGACCTCCCTAAGGGTCTTATTATACAGAGTCACTCGAGTGGCAAACGCGCGCCACCGTTTCAGTCGCTCAGACTAACTCGAAGCGACACATGCAATCCTATGGAGCTTATTATACTGAGACACAGCAGCGGTTAGCCTAAATGGTCGAAAATGCACAAAATCGACATTGAATGAATTGAAATAAATTTTCGATTGTCAAATGTCGTAATTATTGCCAAAAAATGATTTTTTTTTTGTCAGGAGGACCACAACTCTTAAATTTTCAATTAAGAAAGTTGCAGAGAATTTGTCTTTCCCGGCGAAAAGTACTTTCAGCTCTTAAAAGTCAGCCAAGTCAATATTTATCGACAATTTGGCTCACTATTAAAAGGAAGAAGTACTTTTCACCACAGAAAAGTTATCGTCTGCATCCTTCCCTCATTGAAAAAAAAAAAAAAAAAAAAAAAAAAAAACATTTTTCGATCCACCCTAATACGCACGAGGGCGGATACATTTCAATGCGAAATAGTCAACGAAAGACGAAGATTTTCGTATAATTAAAGCCTTCTTCCAATTGCGGTGTACGGAAGACAAACTGCTTTCAGTTAAGCTGATTTTTCTATTATAATACAGGGTGTCTATAATAGGTTGGATACATTTTGATAATGAATAATTCATAAAATAATGAAGATATAAACGAATTAATGGCATTTACCTATGCATAGAAGAACTAATATTTTCATTAATAGTGAACGTCGCCGTAGACAAATTCCTTTTCTCATTTGAATGTCATTTCTTTTGTAAATATCGTCTGCCCGTATTATTAATTTAATTTTTTTCTGGTTTCTTTTGTAAATATCGTCTGGGCGCGTTATTATTTGTATGTTTTTCCCTCTTGGCAACCCATATCTTCTGATATAACGCCGCTGGACGTTTTTCCTTTGGGGATTCGTTAAGGGCATCGGAAAGTGTCGAATGACTTACAGACAAGGATTACAGCAGCAATAACTTCTGTGGAAACCGTCTTGATATTCTCCGTTCGACGAACGGCGCGCATGTATAAGTCCATTGAAAAGGGCCTTTTGAGTCTATCTAACCATCAGCGTTATGTGTCTTCGTTATTTTACGAATTATTCAACATCAAAGTGTGTCCAACTTTTTATAGACACCCTGTACATCTGACAGGGATACCTGTAGATGCCGCCTACGCAACAGGAAGAAGGTTGGTCGAAGCGAAGGGGCCCTGGACAGGAAGGATGCGTTATCTCTTTATAACGGAATTCAGAAACCGCACCCATTACTGTTCAAACTACACAACTTATTTTTATAGAACCATAAGGGAGGTTCCAGAACCACGCACCACAGATTGTGAAATGGAACTTTTTAAGATATACTCAACAGGTTTTTCTTAATTATTATTTTTTTTTTCTCGTATTAAGGTACTTGACCACCTTGGAAAGCTAAAAAATACAACACTTTCAATAATTTTTTTTCAGGTCCTGTATAAGATATTACAATGATTTTTTAAAATTTCTTTTTTTGAAGCTTATAGAATACAAAAATACTTGATTTTTTCCCAATTTCACTTTTTAACAACTATCCAGGAGGCGCCAAAGTCAAGGCCTCAAAAAAATGGTGTCCCACGGCTGACAGTTAATCTCAGGATTGGTAAATCTTTATATAAAAAAAAAAAAGAATAATAAAAAAAAAAAAAAAAAAACCCGCTGAATTTTTCAAAGGAAAGGTTCTTTACGTAACAATTTATCACAAATTGCCAAAAATAATTTTAAAAAAAATTAAAAAATGGCGGATGTTTGAAAAAATGGTTGAAAAAACCTCTGTTTTTCACTATTCTTTGCTACAATTTTTTTTTTATAATTACATTTTTTTTGGCAAAATGTGGTAAATTGGCATTCAAAACATCTCAACGAACAAAACAAGACCAAAATCATTGAAATGGACCGAGTACTTTCGGAGATTAAGTGTCCTCCATTTGAAAAAAAGTAGTTTCGATAGAAATGCGTTTAAAGTTTTTACTTAAAAAATCAAGTTTTATCCTTTCAATTTGTTAATCTGCTATCCTTGGACACGAAAACCTTGGAAAGGATTGAGAAAACGCAAATAATAAAAAAATAAATCGATTTTTTAAAAATTTATAATGTGGTTAAGTACCTTAAATAAACATTTAGTGTATATTAAATTAAACTGTTCATTATTTTTCAACGGGTGTATTAGGGGCTTTACAACTAACTATACATCAGGAAGAGCTTACTTGAGCTCAATGAATACTCTACAACGATGTGTGAACCGGTTAACTACGCCCTGATTGGATCGATGTGTGGCTGATTCTTTAAAACTCTTATAGTATCCGTGCTTAAAAAAAAAATATTAGTTAAAATTTTACTTAAAAGCTCTTATTTTCTTTTTGTTACCAACATAAATTTAACACAAAACTATATGCGCGGGTTATGAATATTAAAATAAAAGTTGTAATTTGTCCGGAACTATATCTTCACGCGGAAGGATCCATCCTACAGCGCATACTCAAGGCTCATGTAATGTTGTCAGGTTGGTTGTTTTCAGATTATCTGGCGCCATCGAGGGCTATAATGCGCCGAAACATTCGTCATTTGACAAACACCCATGCCTTACACGGGACTCGAACCCGCAACCTCGCTGTCTAGAAGCTAGTATGCTCACCACTACACCGTTTTGTCGGCGTAATGTTGTCAGGAGGTATAGTAAAATTATGTTTGTAATGCGGAAACTTGTTTCAAATTGTTGTCTATTAACAGCATAACTTTAAGCAAACTATTGTAATATTAAAAGAAAACACCATTAGATATAATTTTTTAAAAATATCAAGCACTTACTTGTCTTCCAGATAGATAACATACATCAGAATAATATTTTACACCTCACACGTCAGCAGTTAGAAAATTAAAAAAAATATCCAGGTGTGGGTCGTGCAGAGTAAACATTATTCGAGTCACACGTGGTAGCTTTCCTCATATTGTATTTTTTTTTTTTTTTGTGTTCATTATTAGCTTCACGTTCCAAATTGTTGGCTGGCGAAAAAGCATGAATGAAAGCGGACCGGTCTGCCCACACGCTTACACAAGCATGGACTGATAGTAAATTCGCTGCCCACGTACGCAACTGGACTTGAATGAACATCTGTTCCACAGTCTCGGTGTCGAATCAACAAGAAGTGGTTAAGAAAAATTACAGAAAACTTCTTGATGACCATTTAAATGGTCAACAGACGATATCCAAGTTTTATGATTGTAATCCAGGAATAAGCGTGTCAGGTTCTTTTGATACAGGTGTGCGGTGATCAAACTTTCCATTAAAATAATGACAAAAATTGACATCGAGTAAATCATCAACTTAGTAACTTTTTCTCTCTAGATAATTACTTAAATTGCAATTTTCCAATCTTTCTTGTTTATGTCAAACACAGATGACCATTGCAAGCAACCAAATAGGCATTGTGTTTTTCTACCACAAGCAGATGTCAAGGTTCAGTTATTGTACTTCAATTTGAATAACAACTAAACTTCTTCGGCATACAAATGCCAAGGCTTAGATATGTGCAAACTCGGTAACTCTGATAATTCCATACTTTAGCTACACCGAGATTCGAACACGTGGATCTTACGCTGCAGTCTTCCAACAGGGATAACAAATTTAAATTAAGGCTCTTCCTCCAAAGCTTCTCAAGCAAATAAAATGAGCATTTTTTCAAATGAGCAATTTTGTATGAAAATACATCTATCGTGACCATCACATAGACGTAACACTATTACGAAATATCTGAAATAATATTAGTATAGAAAAGGCAATCTTTCGTGGAAAATCTGAAAAGTTAAAATTTTAAATTATTTTCTTTTTTTGAAGAGTAGATTTTTTTTTATATATGTGGTCACTACACAGGCCATAATTAATGCAGCTCCTAACCATAGACATAATATCAAGACCATACCTGATTAAAACCACTCAACTCTCCCCCCCCCCCCTTCTTTTTTTTTTTAATGAAATGAAAATTTCAAATAATTTTAAATATATAAGTTTCAATAATAAAAAAACTATTTTTACGCTCTAAGGTAGTGAAGGAATGTTTTTACCCTAACACAGCTAAGCGATTTGAACCAATCACAGCTCTCGATGATGGGGATGTATTTTTTAAAATCGTTTTTAATCGATTAAACGATTAATTTCGATTTTACGAGTATATTTGTCGATGGCGGCAAAATCTGTGGAACCCTAATTAATCCACTCGCTTTCATCCAATCGGGTTGAAACTTGGTAGATAGATTCAACGCCGATGATAATGCATTCTATTAAATTTTGGCGGCTGTCACTGTCACTAAAAAGTCGTTTTTACGGATTACTAATAAACCCACTTGCCGTCATTCAATCGCGCTCAAATAGCATTTAACCGATCATTGAAGAAACTCTATCCTGTTGCCAAAATGTGTTTTAATAAATAATAAACTTGCTTTAATCGGATGATATTTGGATGCGAGTGTATAAATTCACGTTCGTTTTTAATAAATAAATTTTGAAACGTAGTTTGCCGCACATTTTGCTGATACAAATGTTTTTGATATTTAAAATTAGATGCAATCACAAAGAACACTCTGTTTACAGAATCGGCTCTGTGTTAATAAATATAGATATTGGCAATGCATATAAAGGATTCATATTAAAGCTTTGTTTTTATGGTTTACATTATTTTCTAAACAAAAGATATGACTGATAACGCACGTTACGTCTAGTAAATTTATAATATATAATTAACCTCCTATAAAATTTTTCCGAGTAAAGAAAGAAAAGTTCACTTAGTTCTTGGCAAAATCAAAATACTGCTTTCATCTAAAGATTCGAAAACAAAACTTTTTCTTGCCATTAGCAGATTGTTGGTACAAGACACATACAAAAAGTCAACACATTCCCAGCTGCGAATGCAAATGTTATTCTTAAGTACATGATTCTTCAAGAGGCGAAGGCTAACATTCATTCATCCTCAAAATAAATATTGAAAGTAGAAAAATAAAATAAAAAGCCCTCACAGTACAGTTAAATCGTCAATAAAAAAAAAAAAAATTAAAAAAAAAAAAAAAAAAAAAAAAAAAAGCTCACAGAGCCACACCTGTGTTTATGTGTTTCAGAAAATACTAAAAAAAGATTTCTTCATTACTCAACGGTAAAAACTTAAACATTGTGCGGGAAACCTCACACAAAACCATCTGATTTCTCAATGATTTGAAAAAATAAAAAATCAAGTTCAGGTACAGCTAAAAATCAGGTCAATATCCATAAAAAAAATTAAAAAAAAAAAAAAAAGACGTTTACTTCTGCGATTTTCGTCTTCAGATTATACGTTATCTTTTGGTTTATTTTCTGCCATTCTTTCACTAATGGTTCCATCGTAGTAAGTTCTGGTTTGTGAATGAAGTCAGATGACTCCCACTCATCTTACACAAGTGATGCCATTCACGTAGAAGAAATAAAGCTCTGGGCATCAAAGAAAAAATATAGAACGGATATATGAAAGGTCATCCGCCCTTTAAATGTAAGATGACTTTCTTTCATTGAAAGTTTGAGGTATTGCCATAGGTATAACAAGTATAATACTTGAATTTGAAATAATGCCGTTTAATGGGTAGCTAACTCATAGATCTCAGTATAGGAATTTAAAAATGTTTAAAGTAATAAAAAACATAGATTGAAGCCTATTTGGATAACTTTCATGTATGTGTTAGTACTATTAACTAAATGGCTTACAAATTTTAAAGGGTTGCTTTTCAAGTTAACATTTCAATGTCACATATTGATGTGGTATATATATTTTATATTGTAGGGAGAGAGAGACGGGGAGGAGGGGGAGGTTGGTTGGTTGTTTTCAGATTATCTGGCGCCGTCAGCAACACGAGGGCTATAATGCGCCGAAACATTCGTCATTAGACCATCGATATAGATAAACTATTGGATAGACTGCTCCATTGTCAATGAAAAGAGAAAAACGCGCCGGGGATTGCGAAGCTGGTGGGAAGATTAACCAATCACAGTTCACTTTTATAGTTGGATGGGAATGCGAAAAACCTTGTAAAGTGTTAGAGTATATATTTTTTTGCACATTATTACTAATTAAGGTCTACTATTGACATTTCTGCAGTGTATAACCCAAAATTTTTATTTTCAATCCCCGGCAATCCGTATTTTTTATCCCACCAATGGCCTCTGGCAACGGCTTCATTTTCCCAGCGTTAAGCAGTCTATCCAGTTGTTTATCTATATCGATGCGTTAGACAAGCCAACATACATTTACAAACACCCATGCCTAACACGGGACTCGAACCCGCAACCTCGCGGTCTAGAAGCTAGCAAGCTAACCACTATACCGTTTGGTCGGCAGGTGGGGGGGGGGGGGGGAAGAGGAGTAAGAAAAAACATTATTTGTATTCTTTTGCAGCTTATAACAGAGTAAAGTAGGTTTATTTGGTAAATGCTACCTCCATACTACGTTTCGGCAAGCAAAAGAAAAGAAACACTACCTACAAAAAGTTAAAAACAATACAGTAGCCCCTCGATTTATCTCGCTTGTCGGAAGACAAGCAATATGGGCGATATATTTGATTGCGTGATATATCGAGCGATAAGATAAAATGTAAAAAGGTGAAATAATAATTAAAAAAAAAAATAGGAGACATAGACAAAACCGCTGTAAATCCGAATGCGCGATATATTGAGGCGCGATATAAAGGTGTTACTGTACCACATTTTCGTGCAACAAGCGACGAATGATAAAAATAAAAGTTCTCATACTTATTCTAAATAGTATAGTAATTTGTACAGGTACACAAAGATATTAATTGTGTGCCCCAATTTACAGCATGCAAGGACTTGAAGCTGAAAGAATGGAAAACGTCAATTTCAATCTAAATTCAACTTGAAATTGACTTGTGCCCTTCTTCCAACTTTAACATCAGACAGGCTGTGGCTCTGGGCCAGCTGTGCCAGATGTAGATTTTTTAATACTAGGTTGTTTTTCCCACACCTATATTTTGACATAGTGCCTTTCCGGCGCATTATAGCCCTCGTGTTGCTGACGGCGCCAGATAATCTGAATACAACCAACATAGTGCCTTTCTGAAGTACTTTTTAAAGTGCAGGTTGGTTGGTTGGTTGTATTCAGATTATCTGGCACCGGCAGCAACACGAGGGCTATAATACGCCGAAACATTCGTCATTAGACAAGCCAACATACATTTACAAACACCCATGCCCAACCCGGGACTCGGAACCAGCAACCTCGCGGTCTAGAAGCTAGCATGCTAACCACTATACCGTTTGGTCAGCTTAAAGTGCAGGAAGTCTTAGTTTTTGAAGTACTATTGATATTTCAATAGGTAAAAATATTATTAAATATACTATGTCCAAAATGCCCTTGTGAAAAATTGCCTACAAAAGAATTTTAAGTCCGAGGTCTGGCAACGCTGCTCTGGGCACACTTTTACACAGAAACGATGTATTTTAAGCTGTATCACTTTACACTATATATCATATTTTTTTTTTTTTATCAGTTATTCCTGGGAAACACCTAAACACACAGCAGGTATAAGAACAGTATGTCTTCTCGAAAATTCCTCCATGACTCATGCCAACTACTTTGCAGTCGGAAGTATCCCAGTTACTCAAGAATCCATCCTCTACTCATTAGGGAAAAAACCCCGACGCAACAATAACACCAGGAGACACAAAATAAGAGCCAATTTCACAACAGGACACACATATCTAATAGAATAATTCCAGCGCAGTCAGCTTAAACGGGGTTTGTCTCATTTAAGGAAAAAAAATGGCCTCCGCATCATGCATCCTAATGGCAATTGGACACGAACTCACTAGCTTTAATGAAAACATCAAAACTCAGTGAGTGTCTCAGATGAGTGACAGACTTAAAAATCTGGAAACACAGAATAGGAACGTGGATTTCAGGGCGCAGTTCATAAAAAGAGATATTTCACAGCTTGCGGTGTACTTAGGGATTCATTTTGTTTTTTTTTCATTATATTTGGAAGATGTCGTCCCGTTTTGTTGTTCCTGCTTTTGAAGATGGATGCCTCTCAGCGAGAAATCTCATTTATCGGTTTATTAGGCATAAGGATGAAGTTTTTTTTTTAAAGAGTGTAGTAATTTTTTTTTTTCTGCCGCGAGGCATTCTGATTCTTCCGGGTTGGGAGATTGCTTTTGCTCATGAGCTTGGAATTAGTACTAATATGTTTAATTATGTTGTTCCTGATTTTATGGAGACTCGTTGGATCTAGTCATAATTTTTAGATATTTTTGGAACGTTGATTATACTAGGCTGAATAGATTAAACAGATTGTCTATGAGTACATTAATAAAAGCTCTTTACAGGCAATGTGGCAGATCAATCACATAATAATTCTCAAAAACAGATTAAATCGTTTTCGGAAAAGCAGTCCAGATTCGAAATGCTTGATTTTTGCATAACACACGATTAAAAAAAACATGCTTACTTTTAGCACTAGGTAATTAAACATAAATCATTCTTACACTGTCACTAATCATTGGACTAGTAGACTTCGAATTAAAACCAAATATATTTTTATATTTAATTTATTTATTTTAAATAAATTAGTGTATCTGAACACGCGTTGACTGGCAGAGAATTTTGCACGATTCTGGTCTAAAGAGCCAATTTGACTTTACCTTTAACTGCTGTATGCTGTCTAACAGTCCGCGAGTCATTTTTTTGAGGAATGCTTCCACCCACTAAAATATTTTAACTTTTGACTTTTATATTAATTTTTTGATACTCTATTTCTTAAATTTTAAATGGATGTTCACTAATTTCTTTGACGCAATATGAACCGCGTGTTGCCCATGCGCCAAAATTATCAAACCACCCAACCACAGCACTCGTCGACGCGTTGATTGGAGAAGAAATTGAACCAATGGTGTGAGTTGACTGAAACTCATATGCAGGGTTCCCACTCAAATCACAGAATGAAAATCACTGACTTTTAAGGACCTAAATAATGTTTTTAAGGACCTTTGAAAATTTGTTTTCAGGCATCATGTCTATATATAAATTTAATAGAGTATATTCTACCAAAAAAAGTTACAAATTGGCGCATGCATAATACAAATATGTCAGAGAATTCCGATACGTGGCGAATAAGTGGTAGGATAATCCGAATAAGTGGCGGTCACGCGGATAGAGTCCGAGTTGTATTTTTAAAAATTGTGCAGCTGGGTACACATCTGCAAAAAATTAAGGACTTTTAACCACCTCTAAGCATTTTCAAGTACTTTCAAGGCCTTGAAAACAAGTTAAAAAATATTAAGCCTATTTAATGACTTTCAATGACCGTGGGAACCCTGATATGGCAGTCAATGTGTTAAGTTGGTTGTTTTCAGATTATCTGGCGCCGTCAGCAACACGAGGGCGCGCCGAAACATTCGTCATTAGACAAACCAACATACATTTACAAACACCCATGCCTAACACGTGACTCGAACACGCAATCTCGCGGTCTAGAAGCTAGCACGCTAACCACTATACCGTTTTCAATGTGTTAAGAGAAGCACTATAATATTTTAAATAGAAATGTGCAAAAATGAACGGTGAGTGAGAAGGAGTTAGTGCTATTGGGACATCTGTAACACTCTAAACTGGAAGTCTTTTAACCTTTAGCACTCGAGAGGTGACTCTCACTCACCACATGATTTGATGCCACAACTCGAGAGGACCACTAGGTTTGACGCGAAAATTCGATGCAAGGCCAATGATTGTGTTTAGTTTCTTTGAAGCGGATCTGTACCGCGAACCGAACCAAAAATGGCGGGAAACGTCTAGAGTTGCTACTTCTTCCGCACGAAAAAGGCCTCGAGTGCAAAGGGTTAGTATTGGGACGAATGTTTAGTAATTTAGGATTAAGTAGATACAGTGTCATAATTTTAGGTAAAATGTCAGATGCAAAATGAGGGGAAGTTTGAGAAAGAAAACACCGATGCGAACTTACAATTGCTTTTGCTTCAAGCTTTTCGTATTATGACAGTTTTATTTTCTAAATTGTGTTATGTCTTTAAAAAAATTAAATTAGCTAATTTTTATGGGCAGCGTATGCCAAGATACTAAAGATTGAATCCACAGATCATACCTTGTAATACTTAAACATCTTACACAAAGGTCTTTTGAATATAATTCGTAGATTAATTTATGAAATGATAAAGCCAGTTGAACGGATTTTTTTTTTTTTTTTAACTACACACCTTTCCTAGTGCGAGGAAATTACTAGTAATTCCTTAAAATCAACTAATCATCGACAGTTGTCTCTTTGTATTTTTTTTTTTTTTTAAAGTAAGCAACCGGTGCATTTTCACTAACTTCTCCTTTTTTTCTGGTGGAAGGAGAATTGCGAAATTTTTAACACAAGTAGATTGTCTCTCCATCTCGCCATGTATCATCGCAAAATGGCAAACTTTAAATTTTTTTTTATTTTTTTTTTTAATTAAATTTTAAAATTTGACCACAATGTTAATCCAATGGGAAAAAGATTTCTCCCTGCTCTCCTATCTGAATAAATACTTGAAATATTTAATTTTTCCCATTAAAAAAAATATGGTTATAATCTTTGAAATCTTCTCTTGCGGGTGACATTAAAAATGTCGTTGGATGATAAAAAAAAATAATTTATATATTATGTTTTAGTGAGCATAAAAGCATTTTTTTTTTTTTTTTTTACTTCGCTTCTCCAGAGTGCTCTTTCGACGTCGAAAAATGGGTGAAAGGGAGGAAGAGACCGGGGAATGACGTCACTTCCGACAACATAATGCATAAAATCCGTGTGATACGTCATTCCGTTTGCGTAGTTCGATTAAGATCTTTAACTGACTTTCGGCCAGCTCTGAAATTTTAAATAAAAGTATTTTCGCCCCTGAAATTTATTTAAATGGAGACACACATTTACACAGCGTGTTTATTTTATCGAGGATATCTGATACGCCCCTGTAATCTGTCTGACCCTGTAACGCCAATGATTTTCTTATTTTCTGAGCGTTAAATTAAATGTGTGTTCGTTAAAATTAATAATTCATTCTATACTTAGCTGTGTATTTGTGTTCGTTAATTGCGCTGTTTTGATTTCTTTATTTGGTTCGCCACAATTAAAAACAAAGGTTTAGAACTCGTGACTGTTCTATAAACAATTTCAATGTTGGGGGAGAGAGGGGAGAATAATTCAAAATTATCTGCTAACGGTTAAAGGTATATACATGGTCATTAATATTTCAATAACTTCAACAACCGGCGATGGGAGACTGCCCTTCGGAGATTGCGTAGTGATCTCCTGGTTTGCGCATCAAACAGATGCGAGCGCGTTCGGGGGTTGGCAAACATTAGCGAGAAAGGGCTGGAGCCACTTATTATTGTAAAATAAAGACACAATTTAAATGCATCTATAGCATACAAGATTATTATGGATTACAATTTATTTTTGAGATTAAAATTGTTATTATTGAAATGATGTAAAATAGCAAAACGAAAACCATACCTGGCACAGAAGGGCATAAAACGAATTTAGACCGCAGAGCGAATTTCCTAGATCTATTTATGAAACAATTTCATTGGATCTCACGTTTAGAGGCGTGAAATATTAAACATTTGACTTATCCCCTGCTGATTTCAGGCTTTTGTCATTCTTCTTAGTATTTGCTGCACGAGTTCTGGTGCTCCCGTCTTATCAAAAAACGCGATCAATCATGATGTAACAAACTCGATATTGAAACGCTTCAGCCTAACGTAGCATTACTCCTAACACGATAATCTGGTGTTTGGTGCTCAATAGAACTACATTTCTGCCGATTGGTTTTGCTTCATTCAATCATGTGCTGAGCATATAGGGAGGCGTAACAATATTACAGAAGTATTCATGTGAGGAACCTGTTTCCAAATATGGTATTTATCATTGCAGTGAAAGGAATACTTACAAATGGAGTTATTTTTCTTATCATTTCTGATCGTAAAAGAAGATACTTTAAATTGAAACAAGGTAGTTTTTGAGCAGCCTTTATTGAGCTATACTTAAAAGTATAACTCAATTAAAGGAATAAATATTATTTTTTTTATTTATATTTTGAACGGGCACAATATATAAAAAAAATTGAAAGGGTGCAATGTTCCTTTCGCACTAACTAATGTAGCGTATTCAACTGCCGAAAATTCAATGGTAAAGAGAATTTTTTTAGATAAAAATTCCAAGAGAAAGGAGCAATAATGCTAGGAAAATCGGTGTTTTTCTGTTACAATTTAAATTTGCCGCGAAGTACATTCGCCCAATCAGATTTTCGGTTGTGTAGATCAGAAGAAAGATTTGATCGGTTTTGATTTCGAGATTGTTATCTATAGATAAGTGTTCGAGCATAAAGGTCTTATTATATAGAGCCACTCGAGTGGCGAACGCGCGCCATCGCTTCTGGCCACTGCTTTGGCTCAGTATAAGCTCCATAGGACTACAGTTTCGCTTCGAGTGGCTTGTCTAAAAGCGACTGAAGCGGTGGCGCTTGTTCGCTACTCCAGTGGCTCTGTATAATAAGGCCCTAAGCTACTTCTGCCGATCAAACGGTGTAGTGGTTAGCGTGCTAGCTTCTAGACCGCGAGGTTGCGTGTTCGAGTCCCGTGTAAGGCATGGGTGCTAGTAAATGTATGTTGGCTTGTCTAATGACGAATGTTTCGGCGCATTATAGCCCTCGTGTTGCTGACGGCGCCAGATAATCTGAAAACAACCAACCTAAGCTACTTCTTGAAATTCACTAAAGAAGAAACCAATATGTTATATTCGATGAAATGAGGTTATTTTACAAATTGATACTTTAACTTGGAGACACATTTTTTTTATTTAAAAAGCACTAAACTGGCAGTATTACTCACAAGCAGCTGACAAGTATGTGCAAAGAACTAAATGCATAAAATATATTTGATAAAAATCCGTAAATGGAGTTGGTACCCTCTATACCGGTAATGTTGATTTGGCATTTTTGGTGTACCTTTTTCTCAGAAAGTATTTGACATAGAAGCCTAATTTTTTTTCAGTGCATTTAGTAGATACTTACTATTTTACTGAAGTTAGATTTTGATTGTGATTCCTTTACTTTTTTTTTTAAATGAACTTTCATGAAAGTCATTCAAATTTGTTAAAAATCACAAGTTCTTTTTACCGAAAAAAGTTGAAGCAAAAAATATTTTTAAAATAACAACAAAATCTAGCTTCAGTATGCATAAATACATAAAAGAAATATATAGTACAAATTTCAGGAAGATAGTTTGGGCAGTATCTTGGAAAAGGGTACAGGAATAATGAAAAATCTAGTTTTGAGAAAAACACATTTTAAAGAAAACTTAACTTACACTAAAAGTAACCAATTTTGTCTTCAAAAGATTATTAAAAATACTTCTATACTAAACTTCAACTTAACTAGACATCACTTAGACGGTAGATCGTGACAGTGCTCATAGGGATTTAATCCATTTTGGCGGAGTGAAGACATAATTCTCGCCAAACCTTACAGCCTTTTGTTCTCTATAGGGTTGTGGTTTGGCGAACATTATGCTTTCACGCCGCCAAAATGGATTAAATACCTATGAGCACTGTCACGATCTACCTTCTAAGTGATGTCTAGTTAAGTTGAAGTTTAGTATAGTTGAGGTATTATTACAAATGAGGTATCTTTTTAAAGGAGAGAATTTAAATTTTGATAAACAATAATAAACTCAAAATCGATCATTTATAAATTTTTGGTGCTTCTGCTTCTATCAAAAGGTATGTAGAAATGACATTTTTTCGACAATGACTGTCACAATTCAACTTGATCAATGCATGATATTTTAGACTAAAATATATACACTTTTTTTAACTTCTCGGTTTTTTATAATTAAGAAAACACAACAGATCACGATCGATGAATATTTCACAATGGCTTGTCAACGAGCCTCAAAACAATATTCTATAAACATGGCCAAGAACTATTTTAAGGAAACAATTCTCAAATGGCAAAATAACGAAAGATAATCACGATTCTTGTTTCCCCCCCAAAAGAAGATTTCAATTATAAAACCGAATGAGGGGCTGCTCCCTTTCAACAAATTTCGAAGATGGATTCGGACGAGAAGTCATCAAGTGTTCTGCACGAAAACATAAAAGGTGAAACAGTTATAAAACATATGGGTGTGAAAATGACCTCGGCTCTGGCCTGGATGCATTTCAAGAGGATTTGCATTCGAAACTATTGGGAAGGTGTGGGAAAAGGTGTTTACTTATTTTTTCTCACGTAATACATTTGGTGGGAAAATCAAAGGAGTGATGAAGTTCGACACATCAAGAGAATGATGTATTTCGAAAATGATGTGTTTTTTTTTACACCAATGCATCGTTTAGTGAGTGGCCGTTGACCACAGCTATGATAGAGGTGCTGGCAGACTGGCCATAGGGTTATCCGGTGCAATCACCGGGCCGTCTGTAAAAATTGGACCGGTCGAATACGAAGTTTTTTTTATAATTATTTTTAGATATAAATAGTGGCTTTCCTTAACGTTTTCTTAAAAAATCCAATGCATTCAAATGTCAATCATTCCCCCTCCCTCCACCCTCCAGGCGAATCCGTTTTTCGTTTGGTAGGGGTAGTAAGATATTCTAAGAAAAGTAGACGTGCCAAGATTTATATATTATCATATTACTTTTTAGTTATTTTATAGCCTTTATTGTTAAATATTTATCATCAGTTCGGATGTCATTTTCTAATAAACCTACTAGTTATATTCCTGAAAATTCTTTATTTTGCTATTTATATTTCTTGGTTTTTGCAACAAACTATCAATGACTTATGAAAATTGAGTTCACTTAAAGGAGATGTAAATATCAACGACAGAGAAGATTTTATTCAATAACAATTCAATTTTTAAAATGTTTAAATAAAAATAACTTATTATTGAAATCAGTGATTAAATGCAAATATTTAAATAATAAAATATGTTAATTATTAAAATTATTTAATTATTAAAAATTATTTATTTAATTATTGGAATGATTTTATTGAAATTTTATTAGTGATGATATTGAAAATTTGGGCTGGCACAAATCTAAAATCACCAGGCCGATTTTATGTCTCAGTACGCCCTTGGGTGCTGGATAAGCAGTTCTGAATAACGATGATGTTGTTATTGCAATAGAACGATTCTAAATATTCCCAGTTCACTGGCTTCATATTGAATTTTTTTTACTGGTTGGTTGGATTCCATGTTTTCTGTTGCAAGAGGTGCACGAGAGCTATACTGCGCATAAGTATAGCTACACATAAGTCTGCAGTGCAGGTTGTAGTCCGAATGGATAGACGGAGAGAGGTCATAAACGGAGAGGCGACTGGCTCATCAAACATCCTGCTGATTTTTAATATAGAGTGTAATTTCATGTTAGTATATCATGAATCCACTGGTCTGCCGGAGCAAAAATGGCCGAAAGTATTCAAATATCAACTTTGAACGAGTTGAACTAAATATGATTGGCAAATGTTTCCCCCCATAAGTTGCTAAATTTTTTTTTTTGCCTGGTAACCCACCACAATTCAATTTTCAATTAAGATGTTTGCGGAAGATTTGTGTTTCCTAGGGCTCAGATATTTCCTCTTTTAAAAGTCCTCCAAATTGCCAATAACTATTACGTAATCACTGACCCCCAGGAGAAAAACTACATGGTGAACTATCACCAGTCTAAACAGACAACCTGTGTGTTTGCCTTTAGCAGAATAAAACTTAAATGGAACAATACAAATATGATGAATTGTTCAGTTATTTTGACAACAACAACAATAAAAGAAAGAGAAACTTTGATTCTTTTAATGGAGAAGGCTACAATGTATTCAAAGCCAAACCCTTCAACGACTAACCGCAAAATAGCATCGGTGAGATCTCGGAACTTCTTCCAACGTCCTCCTTAATAAACAACTTATTCGTATTCAGTGATAATTTTCGAAACGGATTCCAATCCAAAAAAGGGGGTGCAGTCTTCTAAGTATCGTTTATCGCCTGAAAATGAATCCCGAAAATGATCATCCACCAAAAAGTAGGCGTGGGGATGTTGCCATCACCAGGAAAAGAATATTTTTCAAAAGGTGTCGGCTTCGTATATTCAAATGCCGCGCATTACCATGACTACGTAATTAGGTGACGACTATATAACCACTTTCCCTTTCCTCGATTGAGATTTAGTTTGCAAGTGGTTAAAAGCGTATGCACACTAGAGACAATTTAGATAAATTGGCTATTGCTATTGTATTCGCGTGATTTTTTTTAAAAAGCAATTTGGCGCATGATTTACGAGTTTGTTTGTGTAAGGAAATGCGTTTTGGAAGACACGGTGCCTTCCGAGGTTTAAGTTTGATTTATGCGCGAAGTTGCATTTTCCGTTAATGATTGGATCAAGTTTCTGCGAACAGGGATGGATTCAAAACCCTTAAGGCCAACGTCAGCTCTTCAGGATAAAGAAGGAGAATAATAAACTTTAAATATCAATGTTTAATACTCTTATTACTTCATTTAATTGTTTTGAAAATGGAGCGCTGCTCTATGTGTGTCTATAAATATACATCTGTAGAAATATTTAAAAAAAAAAAAAAAAAAAAAAAAAAAAAAAAAAAAAAACATAATACAAGCGAAAAATATAAATGTTATTGTTATTTTTAAAAGAAGCAGCACCAAATCATTCCAATCAAGCTTATATGCTCTTAAGTAAACCTTACAGACAGAGAAGCGACTGCAGATATAGGTACCCCTCATCGAACATCATTCTGAATGAATTTTTTTTTATATAGAATGTGTAGAAAAGTTAGTAGATAATATGAATCCACTGGTCTGCCGTGGTAAAAATGGCCGAAATTGGTCAAAAATCGACACTGAATTAGTCGAACTAAATCTGATTGCCAAACATGACATAAATAAATTGCCAAAAAGTTAACAGACTTTTTCATCTAGTAACCCACCGTATTTTGATATTCAATGAGGAAAGGAGCAGACGATTTCTGATTTCTGGCTCGAAAAACTTGCATCTTTTAAAAGTAACCCAACTTAGCGACATCAGTTACATCATCAGTGACGTAATATTTATCGCCAACTTGACTCACTTTTAAAATATGCATGCAAGCCGTCGCCAGATATATGAATCGTCTGCTATCATCTTAATTGAAAAGTAAAGAGCGATGGACTACCAAATAAAAAGAATGCTCACTATTTGGAAAGTTATGGCATGTTTGGCAATCGGACTAAGTCCAAAGCATTCAAGGTCGATTTTTAAACAATTTCAACCATTTTTGTGACGGCAGACCAATGGATTTCCAATATACCAACTTCTCTCCACATTCTATAAAAAATTCGATTGATGTTCAATGGGGTGCCTAAACTTGCAGTCGCCTCTCGGACTATCATTCTACAGGAATTTACACCGATATATTTTTTAATAGGAGGAAAGAAAATTAGCATACTGAATGTAAAACTCTTTCTTCACAACTGACAACATCGCTGATTATGAAAAATGTATGATTTTCAGAATTGAAAGTAGATGCCTACTGCAGCTACCAATCAGCCTGAGGGTAATTACGACACTGATTGTTTGCTATGAACCACTGTCCACAATTCTAACTACTTTAATTCCCACAGAATAGACTTTACTTTTAAAGGATGAAGATAAGTACTCAAAGAAAGATTTTCTCGACATTATGAATGCTCACAGTGGAAAAACTACCAGACACGCAACAATTCAAATGCATTTTTTAAATGAACGTTATCCATAACTATTCAATAAGAGCGAGTAATTGAATCCCTTTTAATGTTTGAAGAGATAGATTTTCATGCTGCAAAGTGACTGCTTTAAAAGAGAAGTGTATTTTTTCAACCCATTTGTGGCAGCGTGACTCTATCGTTTACAGGCAACCTCACATTCACCATATAAAAATCACTACCGGCAATGCCTATGCAGTAAAAATTCCGCCACTGAATACTGTACCATCAGTTTCGAGTTAGCTTCTAAGTTTTGTTATCCTTAATTAATTAAGTTGTAAGTTATGGTTATTAAATGTTAAATTTCTGCATTATTAAATTATGGAGTTGGACTTTTATTCCGACCATCACCACACGCAAAATTTTCTTTTCATGGAGAATTTTAAAACAGACTGCGGGTAGAAAAATATTACCAATTCATATGTAAATGAATAAATACATATTTTTTACGCAAATAATTAAAACGTTTCATATTCGATGATAACACATGGGTACTTCTGGTTGGTTGGTTGTTTTCATATTATCTGGCGCCGTCAGCAACAAAAGGGCTATAATGCGCCGAAACATTCGTCATTAGGCAAGCCAACATACATTTACAAACACCCATGCCTTACACGGGACTCGAACCCGCAACCAATGGGTACTTCTGATTTTCAATTCCAATTGTTTTCAGCAATTTATATCGGAAACAGAACTGCAAAAGGATTCGGGTTCGATGACTCCGATTTAAAAATTAATCAATACTCAGCGCCGATATTGACATACAATTGTCTTTGGTTATCCATTTCATCTACTTAGCCTTTCATTTCATTCTGCTTAATAGGAACATACATAGCACTTTGCTATAATAATTTCTGCATTTTACAGGTACAGAACATTATCTCAAATTTCCTAATTCTACAGGCCGACCAAACGGTATAGTGGTTAGCGTGCTAGCTTCTAGACCACGAGGTTGCGGGTTCCGAGTCCCGTGTTGGCATGGGTGTTTGTAAATGTATGTTGGCTTGTCTAATGACGAATGTTTCGGCGCATTATAGCCCTCGTGTTGCTGACGGCGCCAGATAATCTGAATACAAACAACCTAATTCTACAGAAGAGCTGATCAATAAGAAGCAACTGTTATCTTTTTAAAGCTGGTATTGTTGCTCTTCAAAGGAAGAATATCTCGGTTTTAATGTATTGTACGAGAGAGAACTAAAAAGAACACGAAATACCCATAATGCATCGTAAGCATAAGCATGAAATCTAAAAACATGGCCTCTTATACCTCTAGGGTACAGATTCCAAAAGCACGGACCCACTGTATTAGCTACTTAATCATTTACTTTCTTCGATTCTTCACGACAACAAATTAATAATGATCTTATAACAATATCCAATTTACCTTTCGAAAAAAAAAAAAAAAAACTGGAAGTATTTCTCAACCCTAACTATTAACCAATTAACCAATCAAAACGAGATACACCACCCAATCTCGAGCTTAACTACCCCAGTCATTAAGCAATCAGGCACATACCATTACGGCCGAAGCCAATGCATGCAAATGATCTTTTTCCCCAAACACATTACAATCATCCAGACTCATTTTCATAATGGAAGAAGTTATAATAATAATGAAGGTGGGAATGAACACCTAAGGAATGACATCCATGTAACTTTCACAACTTCGTGTTTTTTTTTTTTTTTTTCATCAACAGAGAAAGATAAAAGGATTGTGTACAATGCGATGTATCTGGCAATAGCACCCCCTTGGGGGATGGGTGTTCGACATTTATCGGCTGTGTTTCTTTTCGAATATGCCTTCTTGACCGGTTCAATCAGTCGGGTTTTAGTGGGTCACCGGTACAAAGGGTGCAATAAGGAGAGGTAAATCAAGTGGAATAGCCGTTGCTTTCGCAGTACATCACTTAAGACAGATGTGGGACGCCTTCGAAGGGTTAATGTGTGGCAGGGGCGGGGCTTAGTATTCCAAACTCACAGTGGAATGATTTTTATTTCATTCGAGAATAATGTGGAATGCCCTCCTGGGTTTTTATAAAAAAAATTTTTTAAAAAAATTACATTGTATGCTCGCTATTGAAATGTATGCTTCTGAAAGATACACTTTTTCAATAAGCCCCGTATCGGATCCCCGTATTAAATTCAAACAAATAATTTGCTTAGGGCCAATATACAATTTAGCCTGGGCCTTAAGTCCAAGCCTATTACAAAGTTGTTGTTTTTTATTTTAGTTTTATAAAACGTTGATGATTTAATACAACATCAGTATACACCTCTTTTTGTACAAGCAGGCGCATGCCCACACAATGCCATTCTTGCCCGTGCCCAAACAGTAAGTGGGAACGTACACCGAACCACACTTTTGAACAATTGAAAACAATACCCTTCGGCTTGAGGCCCAGGAAATTTAACATTACAAATTTGAATACGACGAACAATACAGATAAAGGGCTCACATAGATGGATCCCAATCAGTGTCTTTCTACAATCATTCGCATTTGAGACGCAAAGAAGATCTAGTTTACACTTGAAAGTCATCTTGAAATGCATTCTTTCTTTAACACGTTCACGCCGGCCCGTACCACCGGTGTCCCGCACTAGACTGTCTCATCGTACCACCGGTGGTACGCGCCGCCCGATGAAATAGTCTATACTAAACTTCAACTTAACTAGACATCACTTAGACGGTAGATCGTCACAGTGCTCATAGGTATTTAATCCATTTTGGCGGCGTGAAAGCATAATGTTCGCCAAACCACAACCTTGTACAGAACAAAAGGCTCTAAGGTTTGGCGAGAATTATGTCTTCACTCCGCCAAAATGGATTAAATACCTATGAGCACTGTCACGATCTACCCTCTAAGTGATGTCTAGTTAAGTTGAAGTTTAGTATAGTGCGGGTCACAGGTGGTACGCGCCGGCGTGAACGTGTTAATATTCTAAATTAACTTTTAATGCTGTCTCAGCATAGCTTTCATGCACTTTTCGCCATGAAAAATCCAATACAACCTTACAATTCCGTAAGGAAGATTAAATTGAATATTTACACCAACGTAATCAATGAATTTTGTGAGTGTCATTCCATTTTTTTTTATAGCATGTTACTTCATTTGTAAAAAAATTATAAGTATATTTATGTCATGTTTTTACTTCGAGCATTTCCTGATACATTAATTACTATGACTGAAACAGTAACCTTAGAACAGAACATGAGTTGATGTTAAAAAAAAATCTTACTAAAAATCCGAAAGAAAAAGTTCGCTACCCAATGGACAAATATGATGAATTAGTGTTAGAGATTTAAGTTGATGGTTGGTAGAGAGTTGGCGTGACTTGCGAATTTGATAGATCGGGTGTCAATCCAAATTAGAATTCCAAACTTAATCAGAAAGTGAAAGGCAACACAAACTGAGAAAAAGATGCCACAGTGTGTACAAATATAGTGTCCTAACCGTTCGTTTGTTAAACAAAGGAAAAGGTCAGTAGCCCAAGAAAGTTGTTTAAGTTTCAAACAGACAATAAATTTCTATTGATAATCCGGCTTTTTATTTAATAAGTAATATTTTTAATTTATTATGTACCTAAGTTTCCAATACATTTTAGCAATTATCCAATCTCCCAGTACTTTTATGTCCAAAATATTATCTTTATTTCAATGCGCCTTAGATAAAGAGGAAAATATCGGTCCAACAAGAAAGAAAAGAGGCATTTTTTCCCAAAAGTTTTAAAGTAAGGCATGATTGTATTTTTATCTTAAATATATATTATACTTTATAAAGATTACAGAATACCACTTGTCAGAATAAACAAAAAAAAAAAAATATCCAGAAAAATTGTAGTCAATCACCAAGACTGCCTTCAAGTTATGAAAAATCAGATCTTACAGCGATTTCTGGAATGTTTCAATGAATAAACTTCCCGACATTCAAAATTCATGAACGTCCCACGTAGCAATTTAGATCGTCTACAAACGTCGCCTTACGAAATTCATTACTATTATCACCTATTACCGGAATCCACAATCACATGTCCGTACGATCAAACTTAAGACATTTTCCATCAAGAAGAAATGATCTTTTTATCACCTCGTTTTGAGAACTTAGCCCGTGGGTAAGCATTTGCTCAAAACATCCGAGTCATATACTTTATGTTTGCGCTTTTTATGCTAGTTACAAATGGATGTACAAAAATAAGGTTGGGGTAAAGAGAGAGTTGTCTCTTAACTTTCCAGCCGACCAATCGGTATAGTGGTTAGCGTGCTAGCTTCTAGACCGCGAGGTTGCGGGGTGCGGGCATGGGTGTTTGTAAATATATGTTGGCTTGTCAAATGACGAATGTTTCGGCGCATTATAGCCCTCGTGTTGCTGACGGCGTCAGATAATCTGAAAACAACCAACCAACCTTAACTTTCCATTTACTTCGTTTCGAGGTGCAATAGTTCGAACATCAGTGATTTCATTTCGCTTGGTGGGCGAATTCCATGTATTTTTAAGGAGAGGGAGGATTAATCTTCATGGTAACATAACTTTTACGATATTTTTTTCTGTTCTTATATAAATAATTTATAGTGATCTCTACCTTATAAAACACTCTCAAAAATGTATTAAAGTGGATTTTATAAAGATGGCCCTTATAAAATTACTTAGTCCGTCCATCCGAAATGTTAATTATGGAATAACAAGTAACACTGGATTGAATGGATGATTTAAATCAAATCTGGTACATAGTAAGTCCGAAAACAAATTTAAACGCAAACTTATAACTGTCTTGTCGAGAAAAAGGCTTTCCCTTCTCTTTAAGAGGAAGTCCTAGTAAGGATCATTCTCCTATTCTCGCTATGTTACAATCTTCTAATTCGATACATTTAGTTGGTTGGTTGTTTTCAGATTATCTGGCGCCGTCAGCAACACGAGGGCTATAATGCGCCGAAACATTCGTCATTAGACAAGCCAACATACATTTACAAACACCCATGCCTTACACCGGACTCTGAACCCGCAACCTCGCGCTCAAGAAGCTAGCACGCTAACCACTATACAGTTTCGGTACATTTAGAATCTACTTTCTATAAAACCTTGACATTTAATGAGTAGGTACGAAAATGATCACTTAATGAAATGACATAAATTGAAAACTCGAAAATAGAGTCTAATATTTTTTTTTATTTTACATTTGAAATCCTTACGTCAAGGCATAGGCAGAGGCTCCATCTGGTTTTGTCTTTTCCGATTTAAATTTTATTTACAATAGATCGACATTAAATGAACACAATTTATGTCATTTCATTAAGTGATTTTTTTTTCGTACCTACTTCCCAAAATTTCAAGGTTTTTATATCAAGTAGTTTATAAATGCACTGCGCTCGAAGATAGTAACATATGTAACTTAGCGAGTATAGGGAATGGACTTCATCTTCATTCCGAAACATACAGGCAGGATTAAAAAAATCAATCGGAAAAGTAGAAGGTAACCAGTAGTTATTAGGGAAATTATTAATTATTTGAAAAATTATGGGATTGAAAATATCTAAAAGGGATAAACTTGGCTAATTTTCGAATTCATTGGAAATGGGTTTATGGGCTAAAATTAATTTGTTTAGACTTACAGCGCTTGAGTTTACTAGCTTAGTTAGTAAAGTGCTAAATTACCAAATAAGTGAAGCCGGTTCTTTTACTGGTACTGCTTTTGTTACGTTGACAATAAGGTATGAATCAGTTTGAAGTTTAGATGCTCAGCAAGTACTCACAGAGACAAAGCATTCGACGAGTGAGTAGTCGCCCATCACCACTTTCTTTGATACCAGCCCTTCACCAGTATATTTTGTACTCATATATTCAATGCATTGGTTTTAGCTGCCATCAACGAACTACATTACTTTTAGTGACGTCACATCTTAGGGGGCCTAGAATAACAATTACCGATTGAAGCCGCCTTGTTATGACGCAAAGCCAAAATAGTAACACCTTTCGCATACCACACTATTTTACTATACTAGAAGACAGCATACCCTGATCTCCCTGAATACCCTACAACGATGAGTGAACCGGCTTTACTACGCCGTGATTGGCTGATCGGAAAGTTGTGTGGTTGATTTGTTAAAACTCTTGTAGTATCCGTGGTAAGAAAAGTAAAGTACCAATACAAATTTTAACTTAAAACCACTTATTTTTTTTTATCAACTTATATTTAAGTTTATAATATAAAACTATGTACGCACCCTAATAGCACACATCCTCCCAGGGAGGTCCCTAGGAAGTCCCCAGTCATCCCCGGGACTACGAATCTTCCCAGGGACCTCCCTGGGAGGATGTGTGCTATTAGGGCAGGTTAACAATATTACCATTATAAGTTGTGATTTGCTTGGAACTATATCTTTTCGGCGGAAGGATCCGTCCTACAGCGTATTCAGAGAGCTCAGGATATGTTGTCTTCTAATATAGCCTTGCGCGACAATATTCATTTGCGCATGCCCTTGTGACAGATTCGCCCTAAGCTTGAATTCAGGAATCTTCAGGGAGCTTCAGCAGGAACTCCACCCAAAAACTGCCGCGCTAACAATTCATCAGCAGTTTCCCCCAAGCGGCCGCTGTCAGGCAAGGAAGGCATCTCATAATAGAGACTCGTGTAGCAAACACATCCCTGGTGCAAGGAATGGCACCGACGGTCGTGAATTTCGATGTGGTTTTATTTATTATTTCTCGTTTTTATTTTTATTATTTTTTAAATTTATTTATATACACCGCGGATAAGTATTAATCTTCTTTTTTTTTTTTTTTTTTAATCTGTTGTTAGTGGTGTGTGTGTGTGTGGACTCGCCTCGGCAATTAGCGGAAGGGTATACTTAGCGGATAAAAGTCTGACGAAATGGCAGAAGAGGAATGGTTGTTTCGGTTATTAACGGCCTCGGAGGGTTAACGAGAGGATACGTGAGCTTGAAGTAATGTGCTTGATTCGTGTCTGGCTGAAGAATTGGGGAAGGGCATTTTGGAGAGAGGGTGAAGAACAAAGGATAGGCGTCATTTACATTAGAAAAATATTGAATTTTTCAGCTTTTCTAATAATTAATAGCGTTGATAAAATGTTCAAGGAATTTGGGTATAAATTTAAAAAATACATATGGTAATAAATTCAAGCCTGCTTGAAAATAATTTTGTTTTCTTCTTTTTTTTTTTTTTTCCAATTCAAATTATAAGTAAGAGTAATTTCATATACTGTTTTACACATCAACAGCGCTCATTAGATGCCTTTGGGTAGAAGAGGGAAGGGGGGTACTGAGAAATATATAGGGAGTTTTTTTTTTTAATACTTTTAATTTTGAAGAAAATTTAATAAATTGTTGTAGTCTAATAAATACAGTGGTAGATTGTGCATATTTGGTTGGCCATCTACAACTTAGTTTATGAAATTTCGAGAACTATCAGTTCAGATCCTCACTTAATTTTATACACCTATACTTGCTAGATTAACATCCAATCTTTGATCAGTTTCCTTGTATATGTTTGTAAAATTTCTCCGGAATTATTGAGCTGTTGAATACGAATTCTAAAAAATAAATAGAAACGAGATACGTTGTTTAAAGGGTCAAATTAGTAAAGAGTTAAAATCAGAAAATGTACACTTACTTCTAATTGTGAAGGAAGATAGTGTATTGAAATTTTGCAGATTTTTTTTATTTAATTTAATCTTTAAGCCTTAAATATATTTTATATAGAAATGCAAAGTCAAAACTTGAGCTATTTTTATTTATATCTATGTTATTTTAAATAATTGAGGCAAATTAAAAAAAAAAATCGTATAGTGCGGTTAATGGGAGTTGGTACCTTCTATACCGGTAATGTTAATTTGGCATATTTCATGTACCCTTTTCTCAGAAAGTAATTGACAAAAAAGCCTTAATTTTTTTTCCAGTGCATTTACTAGACACTTGTTGTTCTACTGAAGTTAGCTTTTGAATATAATTCATTTACTTTTTTTTTTAAATGAATTTTCGTGAAAGTCTCTCTGTTAGAAATTTGCCGAAATAAGCCAAAACAAAAAATATTTCAAAATAACAACAAAACCTTACATCAGTAAATACAGATACACAAAAGGAATATGTGGTAAAAATGTTAGGAAGATAGTTAGTGCAGTTTTTGTGTAAAAGGTACATGAATAGTGAAAAATTTAGTTCTGAGAAAGACACATTTTAAAGTTGGTTGGTTGGTTGTTTTCAGATTATCTGGCGCCGTCAGCAACACGAGGGCTATAATGCGCCGAAACATTCGTCATTAGACAAGCCAACATACATTTACAAAAACCCATGCCTAACATGGGACTCGAACCCGCAACCTCGCGGTCTAGAAGCTAGCACGCTGACCACTATACTGTTTGGTCGGCACACATTTTAAAGAAAACTTTACTTCGTATAATAGTTATCAATTTTGTCTTCGAAAAATTATTAAAAATACTTCTAGTTGAGGTATTATTAAAAATGAGGTATCCTTTTAAAGAGAGGAATTTAAATTTTGATAATAAACTCAAAATCGATTATTTATAAATTTTTGGGTACCAACTCTCCTTCAATGTACAACTCAACCGTCTACATACTCTTAGACGAAATATTCTATTAATTAAGCAAGGAGTTTTATAATGATACTGATTAAATGCTGCACGTTACATTATAAATCTTAGACACATCCAGGATCCAGGAAGCGAGCGTTGTATTCCTTGTCAGACATGTTTCACTAAGTTTCATTTAATAATGCCCGAATAAATCATACAAAGAATATGAAGTCATAAAACTTATTTTTATCCCACTATTAATGCAATGCACATTAAGCATTAAAAAAGAAAAAAAGCCCTATCCTATTACCCAGGGTGACAGATTTCAAGACACCCATACCAGAAGAAGAAAAAAAAAGCCCAACACACAAAATTATCTCAATCTCCTAACACTTAAGTAATAAAATTGTTTTCGCTACATTTACATGATCCGTTAATCGATTTCCGTTGCAAATATTTGTGAAAATAATCGATAACCTACCCGCATGACTGCATCGATTAATGATCAAAATGCCGCCTTCGTTCTTATAATCACCCTTCGGTGTTCTTTGTTTATTTCATTGGACACACATTGCCCAACACTCTTAACTGTCTTAAATATCGAGTGGAACAGGCTATTAATCATCCAGGGCGAGATATTTTCGAAAGTGACGTGGACTTCGCCGAAAATTACCCAATTCGATACCCTAACCCAGGTGGTCGAATAGTGGTCCACTACTACATCTGTGATTTTTTTCTGATGTTTTGGTCCATGGTGTAACAGGCGTGTGTGACATGTGTCAAAAGGGGCGATTAGGAGAAGTGAATGCGTCGCTTCTTTAAGGGTCGTAGTATCTGTTGGAAGACGGGTTTTTTTTCCCGTTAAGAATGATGGCCATTAGCAAAGTTGTTGTTCTCTGGCTTAAGACGGTAATGTTGGATTTCAAGAAGTGTTTACCAAACTGGAACTTGCTGGAAACAACAAATTAATTACCGTAGCACTCTATTAAATGTAATGTTACCAAACCTCATGATGCCATAACTGCAATGCCATAACTGCAACAAATTCAATTTTGCACTAGAAAAAGATGGACTGAAATACTATAACGGATTTATATCTATACTAAACTCCACCTTAACTTAACATCACTTAGACGGTAGATCTTCACCTTGCGCAAAGACAATTCGTACATTTTGGCGGCATGAAGGCACGCTGGGAAGCTCAGTCCAGCAACCCTGTAGAGAACAAAAGGCTATAAGGTTTGGAGAGCATTATGCCTTCACACCGCCAAAATGGATGAATTGCCTTTGTGCACGGTGAAGATCTAACGTCAAAGTGATGTTAAGTTATGGTGGAGTTTAGTATAAAAGAGAATATTATTAAGACGACCCTCTAGTACACGGAAGGCGAACTACAACCATATTGTAGTTCCTTTCGATAAATCTCTTTTTCTTTACTCTCGTGGAGTGTTTATCTTGATTTCACAAAGTTTTCCATCAACGTCATAGTTCGATCGGAGGAAATATGTGTGAACACATAATTGATTTGGCAAGAAAATCTAGACCGTGTAGTTTTATTCAGTAAAAAAGTATCAATTAAAAACTTCTTTTACTTCAGAGTCTAAACACTATATAGTACAAATGAGCCTATATCAATGTTTTATGCAAGGTTATATACACATTAAGTCATTGAATTAATGTTGATATCATGGCAGGTTATTAATAGTGTTCACCAGATAGTGGCTTAAGGGCCTCATTAAAGTCTAAAACTGGCAAAACACCTGAACAAAAGAAATTAGGCTAGCATTTAAAATAGGAAAAGCAAAACTACTTAAATACGAGCCTCAAATGACATTTTTATCAAAATATCTCGAAGGTCCTCAGCTTGCATACAATGTCACGGAAGTACGTATTGCGCATACTGTAGCTTAACCTCCACGTCACTACAATTTAATACATTTAATTACAGAATATCTTATTAAAACAGTAGAATATAACTCCGCTACACCGTTGTAATAAAATATATTCAACAGCAAACGCACACATTTCAACGAAAAAATTGCATCCACTTAATGACGTAAACTGATGCTAAATGACACTAATGGAAGTCGATGTTTCACGACAGAAATACGAATAAAAGACCTTTGATGTTGAAAGGGACGTTATTACTCAAAAAGAGATGTCAAAAGAAGCATTAGGAAACATTCAGTAAATGGTTTGAAGTGGTTTTTAAAGAGAACAAATAAGAGGGACTTAAGACAAAGTTTCGAGCATGTTTTCAAGAAACAACGAAAGCTCTCAATTTATTTATTACAAGCTTCTAGCTCAATGTCATAATGATTACTCTATTAAACAGCATTATATCCATGATCTTTGACACAGTACTTGCTCAAAAAACCTTTGTATGGGAAAACAGAAAATACAACTACGAACCATAGCATACTACTACATTTTGGAAAACACTACGATTCATTTTCATACACAATAAATTTAACAAGAAATGGATTAACACCGGATATCTATAAGAAAATACCAAATTCCAACTTTGAACAAACAAAACTTTTTTTCAATACTCAACGTTTCTGCAATACTCAAACTTTACAGCGAGGTCATACAAAGTCGAAGTTGAAGCAGTCAGATCTATAATAAAGTGCTAGTCAGTGTATAAAGTTTAAGCATGGCGACTTGTCTCAACTTTTAATCTGTAGCTGCATCAAGTGCTTTCCCTTATTCAATACCTCCAAGCGGTTCTTTAAGTGAATAAACTTTTCAACAGTGAAACTGTAACAAGGTGGGAGGTAATAGCCCCAGCCGACCATTTGTTACAACGGGCATTCCTCGATGCTTCTGATAACATCTCTCCGCGTTGAGACGCCCTAACAAGCCCCAGATTCATTAATAATTACGCACTTGGACTTAGAATTACTGTTTTAAGAACGCAAATTAAAAGATAATAATGCGTTTAGAGAATAGATTCTTGTCTTGTAGATGAACGTAAAGATTGTGGATCTTAAAAGAAATAATGGCGCAATATGAGAGAGATTTCATACGCTTTAAGCTAATGCATTTAAATTAATCGGTATGAATTGCTGTTTTTATTGAATCATCCTGTTTTAATTAGCATTGGGAACCTAATATCAATAATTGTATTTATATAAGAGGTATAGTCAGTCTGTCCCTGTCAATTAGATTTAATGTTTCATATTTAAATTACTTTTTTTCCGCTATAATGCCGTATTATATGGTTTTAAATCATACGAATTTTTAGAACAGATATATCAAGAGTAACATTAGTCCATTAAATCTAAAGAGAAAATAAGAATTGTTTTTGTTATTACTTTTTTTAAAAAGGTTTTCATAAGTTAGATTATGGAATCTTTTTAAAGTGTCACAAAAAACACTTAATTTCTTTTGAAATTTTGTTAATGAGCTTTTATAACTATTGTCAGGTCTGATGTAGAAACTCGTTTTTTTTTTCCTTTTTTTTTTTTTTTTTTTTTTTTTTTTTTTCCGAAGCAATATTTGTACAGATATTACGGATGAAAAAAAAAAAAAAAATTTGATGGATAAGGGTACAATCTGAAGATAGCTCTTAAAAGTCTTGAATTGAATTCAAAAGATAATAAATTGTAAGTTTAAAGTAATCGATCAATTAATACATTGTGAAAAACCTGAGCGATTCCGCAATAGCGTAGTGCTATATCTAATATAAAAACCTACTTGGGCAATTCTTATTTTAGTTAAATTAACTCATAAATTGAAACATAACGAGGAGTTGTACAAGCTTCACCGAGAGATTGATATCATCCAATACATTATTGCATCAAATTTTTCTGGCCACATCATGCGAATGGATTACTCCTCGTTAAGATACAGAATCTTCTATATTAAACCAATGGGGACCCGAATTAATTGCAAATTCAGACTGACGGGAACTGATTGTATCGACGAGAACTTTAACCCTTTGAATTCGAGCGGCGCCTCTCCGGCGCCACAAGATTGGATGCTGCAACACGAGAGGACCACTAGGTTTGATGCGGAAATTTGATGCAAGACCAATGACTTTGTTTAGTTTCTATGAAGCAAATCCATAAACGCCGACCGAACCTAAAATGTCTCGAGTTGCTAGTCCTTCCGCTCGAAAAAGGCCTCGAGTGCCAATGGCCATATTATACAGAGTCACTCCAGTGGCTCGCGTTCGCCACAGTATAAACGCCCGGGATAGCCACTGCTGTAGCTCAGTATAACAAGCTCCTTTGGATTGCATGTATCGTTTACAGTCTGAGCAACACAAGCGACAGACGCCACCTCTAGCCACAGCAGTGGCTCAGTATAACAAGCTCCTTTGCATGTATCGTTTACAGTCTGAGCGCCACAAGCGACAGACGCAACCTCTAGCCACAGCAGTGGCTCAATATAACAAGCTCCTTTGAATTGCATGTATCGTTTACAGTCGGAGCAACACAAACGACCGACGCAACCTCTAGCCACAACAGTGGCTCAGTATAACAAGCTCCTTTGGATTGCATGTATCGTTTACAGTCTGAGCAACACAAGCGACAGACGCCACCTCTAGCCACAGCAGTGGCTCAGTATAACAATCTCCTTTGGATTGCATGTATCGTTTACAGTCTGAGCAACACAAGCGACAGACGCAACCTCTAGCCACAGCAGTGGCTCAGTATAACAAGCTCCTTTGAATTGCATGTATCGTTTACTGTCTGAGCGCCACAAGCGACAGACGCAACCTCTAGCCACAGCAGTGGTTCAGTATAACAAGCTCCTTTGAATTGCATGTTTCGTTTACAGTCTGAGCAACACAAGCGACAGACGCAACCTCTAGCCACAGCAGTGGCTCAGTATAACAAGCTCCTTTGGATTGCATGTATCGTTTACAGTCTGAGCAACACAAGCGACAGACGCAACCTCTAACCACAGCAGTGGCTCAGTATAACAAGCTCCTTTGGATTGCATGTATCGTTTACAGTCTGAGCAAACAAGCGACAGACGCAACCTCTAGCTACAGCAGTGGCCCAGTATAACAAGCTCCTTTGGATTGCATGTATCGTTTACTGTCTGAGCGCCACAAGCGACAGACGCAACCTCTAGCCACAGCAGTGGCTCAGTATAACAAGCTCCTTTGAATTTCATGTATCGTTTACAGTCTGAGCAACACAAGCGACAGACGCAACCTCTAGCCCCATCAGTGGCTCAGTATAATAAGTTCCATAGGAATGCTAAGAATGGATTGCTTGAGCGTCCGAAACTGTAGCGAGCGTGAACTACTGCAGTAGCAGTTGTCTCACAAAAGGCTCAATAGAAGAATTGATGAAATATACAAGATTTTAAACTTACACACGTCCAAAATGCAACTATCGCACATAAATCAATGCAGTTAACAAACTACTTACACACTAAACAAATAAAGATGTACATTTAACCTCTGTCCCAGGAAACACACGATTTCAGAAGGTAAAGAGCCCTACCTTGGTGTCAAAGATGCACAAAAAAAGAGAGTGGAAAGATGAAAAGATCTTATTTGCAGTCAGCAGGAAGGCTTCTCCTATTCACACCTCCAAGATTATGAGTTCACATATCCATCAAAGTGAACTTATCGCAGGACCTGAACTGACGAACACAAGGTGTTAAGAGGTGAAGGGTTGAGAAGTAAGAAAGAAAAACTATTTTATCTTGACACGGCTGCGCCTGATAAAAAAAAAAAAAAAAATATATACTTTTTTAAATTAGCTATCGAGTTTTATTCTTTGAGGTGTTTTCTGAGATCAGTTGGCTATCTTAAGAAAGCTAGTCAAGAGTTAGAATTTTTAAACTTTATTTTTCAACGATAAGAGGGAAATATGTTTTGAGTATATTAAACTAATTTAAAAAACATAGTATACAAATTTTTTAGGATAGTGAGATGACTTAAAAAAAGTGAAGTCATATTTAAAAATATCATGAGTCTAAATTTGGATGTAAAAATAATAACAAATGTGTAGATAACTCTAAAGGTAGTTTTTATTAAATTCAAACTCTTTAATTCGAATAGAAAGGGGGAATTTTCGTTAACAAACATACAAATTAAGGCTACGTTTAGTTAATTCGAAAGGTAGTGTTTATTAAATTTTAGACTCTTTGACTGTGGTAAAAAAGCCGAATTTTTTCTTTTTATTGCAAACCTGTAGAATTTCATTCCCCGGCATAAAATTTAATTTTTAAAGTACTAAATAAAATTCCGATTGTAAAATGCATTAAAATAAAGATATTATTTATAGTATTAGTAATGCTTTGATGCGATAGATGTTTTATAAAGAAAAGCAAGGCAAATATTCATTTTAGATTCCATAAAAAGGTCAATCAAAATCTGTAACTACTAAACGCAAAGCCGATGTTAGTAATCAGTATTCAACTATATACTTGGGTTTATGTGCACACAACATTAGGAAGTGGATTTAACACTGAAAAAGAGAATGGTGAGATTTATCGTCACAAACTAACAGCAAACATCACAAAGAACAAATGTACATAAGCACCATATTATATCAAACATACAAATTGAAAAATTCCAACTAATTATGTTTTTGGGTATCATCAAATTAAACAATAATCTAAAAACATTCCTTACAAAACATTCTTTTTTTCATCAATTTGTGCCAGTTCAAAATTAGGAAATCAATGGAGATACAGTAACATGCAGGTCATAAAAACTTGTAGAAGTTTAAAATATATTTTTAATACTGCACTGGCATATCATTCTGCTTTCAATGCTTTTCAATAATTTTCTTCAGCTTAGAAGTCTGTGGAACCTTTACAAACCAATGCAGAGAAATAAGAATAATTATTCCATCTTTTTTAGCCGTCCAAATTCTAAAAGCGACATATTAATACCATCACAATCAAGAACCAGTTCGAATGAGTAATCAGAACCACACACAAACCTTCCACAAAAGCAAGGCATTGTGTTTAAAAAAAAAATCTATTCCATTAAATCCTTTTGCCAAGTCTCAACTTAAACGATGACATTCAAACTGGTGCAAGTCGTATTCAAACGATTCAAAGACTAAAAATTTTTATATTTCTTTTTGTTACGGGACAGCAAAGGTTATCTTTAAGAAGTCCAGATTTTACACAAAATGCAGTCCATTGAGCTACAAAATTCCCTCTGCATAATATTGATAAGGTTGGTGGTGTGTCTTTCATACGATACTTTATCAAGAATATAGCATAAATGATGGCAAAAGAGCCAATGAATTTATTGGAATGAAAGTGTTTGCATTACAAATTAGCGAAAGTGTTTAAACTTAAACTCTTAAAAAGTTAAAAACTAAATTTAATTGTTTGTCAATAAAAACTCTAAATAGACATGTTTACTTTTTCTCTAGCAACACTAGATATAACTGCACTCTAGAATATCTGCCAAAGTTTTAAACAAACCGAATTGTACTGAATCTCATTTGTTGAATGTAGAAATATTTAAATCATGCGTGCTTTTATGGAGATACAACGCTATTGAACTACTTCTAATGTTAGTTGCAAAATGAGGGGCAGCTGCAAAATGGCTAATTCAATACGAACTAGCAATCTTTAATTGCGTTTCTGGCAATTTAGGAATTTTCGCATTACGAACCTTCGAGCGAAATTGGATATTTTATAAGAATATTGCTGTGCCAAAAAATATTGATAAAAACAGATTACCTATCGTCGTAAGAAAAACTACGGCTCCGCTACTTTATATTTAAATCACATCACAGAAATTTAAGTCTTTATAATCACACCATGTACAAATACACAATCACTTCTCATTCAGTTTAACCTTTAACTGCTGCATGCGGTGTCGTCATTTTTTGTGGAATGCTTCCACCTCTTAAAGTAATTCCTCTTTGACTTTTATATAAATTTTTCCAATAATATGTTTCTTAAATTTTAGGCTGACGTCGACCAATTTGTTTGCCGCTGTATGGACCACGTGTTGCCAAAACATTAAGCCACCTAACCACAGCTGTTAAGGGCTCAACTTAAAAATTCATAATTTTGACCTGGACCAGTCTGTCTCTGAACTCGCCGATTGCCTTCTTTATGCTCGTTCTTAACTAACCTCCTTTCATGTGTACCGACACGCGGGGCCGAAGGGATACACAACACACCTTCATTTTCAACAGGTATTCTAATTAAGCTGGAGGTGCGCTCTCTCTCTCTCTTAAAGGCGAAGGGAGGCGCCAGACCACCCTGGGATCATTAAATAATGAAGTGTGCTCGTGATATCGTCTGCTTGTTAAACCCCCTTACTAATGTGACAGGATTCTTTTTTTCTTTTTCGTATTGAGTTGGACAGGGTACGAGACGGGCCTAACGTATTGAATTGCATTCCAAGTTTGCATCATCATGTCAGAGAGAAAGAGAAGAAAAGTGTTTTATTGAGTAGGTAGTGTCAGATGTGGATTATGCATCCTTTTGAATGTGATCGTGCTTCTTCAGAAGCGAATTTTTTTTTTTTAATTCGCTAATCTAAGGGCCTTATTATACAGAGCCACTCGAGTAGCGAACGTGCACCATCGCTTCAGTCTCTTAGACAAGCCACTCGAAGCGAAACATGCAATCCTAAGGAGCTTATTATAATGGACAACTGATGTTGCTAGAGGTTGCGTCTGTCACTCCTATCCTAAGCGAGACATGCAATCCTATGGAGCTCCTTATCATACTGAGCCACAACAGTGGCCAGCCGGACGTTTCGGCTGTGGCGAACGCGTGCCACGGGAGTTGCTATGTATAATGGTACCAAAACACTCTCGTCGAGCCGCCTCGCCGAGTAGTTCGGGCGAGAGATCGGCCTATAGCGCACTGCGAGGTAACCAAGTTCACACTAGCTTTGTCTTAGTCGAAACGGAGGCAAATTTACGAGCTCACCTTTCGAGCAGACTCGGGTTCCTTGACTCGTGACCAAAAAAAAAAAACACGATTCCAGACGGAGCGCAGGCGAGCCCGAGCGTAGGCGAGGCAGGCCGAGTTAGGGCCGAGTGCACCAAGTACACTCTCCCACTCGCTCATCTTGTCTCGGCGTGAATGTACTGGTACCATAATAAGAACCCAAGACATTAATCTTGCAAAGTGACTATTACAGGTATTGTCATCGAGTAATTTGATTAGTCACCATTTCTTTTGCAATACTACAGGGTGTCCGAATCTCTGATTTGGAGAGGACGCTATAGTTAACAAAAACCTAAAAGGCATAAGAAAAATATGAAATTAGATAACAGGACACAGAAAGTGTTAAGTATGGCGCATTTATGCACGGATGTTCGAACATCTTTGGACACGACTTCCCTTTACCGATGGATAGGATGCTGAGGCCCGATTGTCATCACCAAGATCTCCAGACATCATTCCTTTTTTTTTTTTTTTCCTTCTTTTTTTTCCTTTCTTTTCTTTTAAGGATAAGCCAAAGACAAAGAAGTCTACTCAAGGAATATTGGTTGAAGACCTTCGAGCTTCAAATGCCGCTGCTATTGCTACTGTGGCGACTACAGAAATGCTACAGCGATCATGGCTGGGACTAGACAACTGGCTGGCAATCCTCAGGGCTGTTAAGGGAGATTAAGTGGAAGAGCACTGATTTTTTTCCTAAAAACTTCTAAGAGTCATGTTATCTAATTTTAGACTTTTCTTATACTTTTTAACCTTCTGTTAAGTATAGAGACCACTTCAAGTTTGGGACATTTGATTAGAACACTCCGTATTTTTATTTACCACCTATTTAGGTATCTATACTAGAAGACAGCATACCCACCATGGGTGAACCGGTTCCTACAGCGTATTCAGTAAGCTCAGGGTATGTTGTTTTCTAGTATAGTTTGCTAATCGAAAATAGTACAAACAATTCTTAGTTAAAAAAGAAAGAAAGGAATTTAAATCTTAATACGATGAGAATATTCTAACTTACCTAGTACATGGGAACTCGCATATAAGTTTTATGATTATCTATTTGAGTTTAGCTGTATAAGTTATTTTTCTTATGCATGGAGGTTTACAAACTGAAAGTCAGAAAAAAAAATGGAATAGTATCCTTTAGCTTTGAAATACAGTATTTTGTAACGAGGAAGATCTAGTTATATTTTCAAGATGAAGGCTTCATGAAAATGCATAGTAAATTCGTGGAGATTTCATGCAGCTAAAAAAAACTAATATGCTCCAACTAAATAATAATCTAACAAGCTAAGTAAAACACGACAAATGCTAAACTTTCATTGAGAAATTTACACTAAAAAGAGTTACAAACTAGGGGTGCGTAACATCGCACAATTTTCAATTAAACTATTATACTGACGTGGTTTGGTGTTATCCGTTTTTATATTTTCACCATTCATTTAAAAAAATGGTCAATTTGGTGCTAGTTTTGACGATAATTCTTATATGGGGAGAAAAAACACTGCTAAAATGATGATTTTGAATATAGATTTTTCGATAATTCTTTCATTTTCCTTTCTTGAAGGTGAAACAAAGGAGAGAAGAAAACAGTTTTTGATGAGCGATGCGCAAGGGAAGAAAACTCTATGTTGAAAGCATTCGTTTTTTTAAACTTTTTACGTCTTTTTAGCATTTTTACGGGAATTTCGGAGATGGGGATGCTTAGAACACATTAAGAGGCATTACCACTGCGATTTTGATCCAAATCGTTAGAGCCGTTTTTCCACATGATTTTTTCCACGGCAGCTACCTTATGCGCATGCGCAATTTTAACGAAAATCTTAATGGTAGGTCCCATAACCTTACTAACCCATACACAAACTTGAACAACGTAGGTCAATTCTTTCGAGAGTTATGATGACCACGTACACACAGACAGGCATTTTTACTAGACCACATAATCAATTCCATAAAAAACTAGATCTTTGACAATTCATACCTTTACTTGAATGCATGAGCAAATAGCATGCTAACACAGCTTAACATTCCACAAGAGAACTCTTATCAGAATTTCTATAACCTAGACCTTTAAATGTACAGAGAATTAAAGCTTGCATATACTTACTTGATCGATTATGGCACTTTTTTGCGCCAACACACAACATAAGCTTTTCATTTTTGCCCAACCAACTCGTATGTATTTTGTAGATAAGAAGGTATGCGTTCTCCGAGTAGCTTATATTTCAAAACATTACGAACATTTTGTTGTGGAGATAAGTGGGCTGCAAATAGTTCCAAATAAACTATTTCGCTATTTTGTAGAACGAGGAAATATTTCGAACAATGGATCATGAAGTTTAGGATTGAGATGCCGAAGATCTTATCTCAATCGAATATGAAGGGCTGGTATACGAAAAAGGGCGTTCCAAAAAATAAATATATAAGTTCAAGATCTCGATACAGCTATGACCTTAACTACGTTGCTTATGGGTCTAAAGTGTTTGCTCAAAATGTTTTTATGTGATCAGCGACGAAATAACACATGTAAAATGTAGGTTTGTATTTATATCATTTATGAGTTTTCTCTTATAATAGTTTCTTCAAGTATTTATATCGAAACCATCTCAGTCTATTTTTATAAATTTTACAGAACGAGTTTTGTGGAGCCTTCAACTCTAGCTATTGTAAGGAGATCAGATTTTTCTATCTCCAGAAACTTTATCAGTTACCTACTTTATTAGTTTTTCAAGTTCCGAAGACATTATTGTTTTGTTTAGAAGAGCTTTGGCGAGACTCTGTAAAGAGAAAGTGGGACAAATTGGCGGGACACACGGTCAGCGGGAGAGCGATGTGAAGAGCGGGACTGTCACGCCAAAAGCGAAACGTCTGGTCACATTAGCTAGAGACCATAATTGAATGATGCACTTTTAGATTACGTGCGTTAAATACTGCTTTGAAAAGTGGAGCATGTGGAGAAAAAACAACTTATTTTGTAAAAAAAATATGGATTGATCCAGTCGTTTAAGTTATTGCCTCAATTATAAACACCTTGCGTTTTGCTTCAGTGAAACAAAATGTAAAAAATGGATGGAAAAAAATGATCGCTGAAAGGTAAAATTGAAACGCCTTTAATATTTAATTTATTAATTTAAGATTTTAAATAATTCAAAACATTTTTGATGGCTTGCTACTCTAATGAATATTAAGATGAACAGAGAACGTTATATATTCACAAAAGGAGCGGCAATTGACTCCTTACATTACGAACTTCCAGTCCAAAACTAAAACCATATCCAAATGGCGCCGTTTTTCGAATATCATTTATATTACTCCCTCGCTCAGTTACCTTTCTCGATCTTCAAAAGCGTTTCCATCTATCTTTGTCGCAAGACTTTCTTTTCTCATCACACGACTTAACACCCTGTAAACAATAATTTTTGTGCGGCCCTTGGACTTTTCTCTTACTTTGCCCCTCATCCAAAATCTAGCATCGAAACCTTTCTCCCAATACAGGATATCCACAATTTAGTCGGGCAAGGCAGTTCAAATACATCTAATTAACTCTTAATAACTAGGCTTTAGAAACCATTCTTTTTCCCCAATTAGTTTATGTTCACCATGTCATTCTATATGCAAAAGAAATAAAATTGTTTATTATGCCTTGTAATTAAGAGTTATCTATTTGAACTCCATTGCCCCATTAATTTATGAACACCCTGTATTACTATCAACAATAGTATCTTCTTTTATTATTTACAATTGCTATGATAATTAAAATATTGTTGCACAAATTGTCTGTATATAGTGTAAATAGTGACGTATTATTTTAAAATTCTATTGTAATTTATTTTATCTTATTTCATTTATTAACAGCGATTATACAGGTTAGAAAAAGATGGCAACACCTAAAGCAATCGAGAAATTTCGAGATGTTTCTTTTCCGACGAATTGGCTGGAAATTTCGGGAATGTTCTCTCGCGACAAGTATTAATAAGACTGGAGATCGGGAAAGTTTTCAGATTGACTTCGGACTTCGATAAAAGCTGATCGCTTTGTTTACCTACTAGAGTGGACTTGTATAATCGCTATATTCGAAGTTGTTATTACTGAAGCTTGTGTGGAAGCTTGTAAGTGATTACACTGTTGCCTTTGAATAAATTTTGTGCCTGTGAAGAGTGGATAAATAGTAGTTTCATCTTAAAAACTGTGCCATCATTGCCTCAGTGGAAAAATTCATAACAATATTATCAATGTGTTGTCTACTTTAAAGTAATTCTCATTCTGTAATCCGTGTAAGTAAGTGTGACAATCCTCCAATGGATCAACGTGTAAATATCAGTGCTTTTGAGTGGCCTTGGTTAGTCGCGCTGTTGGTCCCCCACAATCAGTTTCTCAATAGATGGCAGTTCATGATCAAAGCCTTCTTACAGTTTCTTTCCTCAATTTATTTTAAAAATATTTTTTTAATTTTTACTTTATTCTGTTCAATAATGTTGTGTTTTAAATTGAAATACCCACTTACTTTGATATTTGGTCACAAATTTAATAGTATGCACGAAAATTTGAATTAGGAGATCATTTGACCCCCACGCGACTAACGTCGAGACAAAAGGTCGCTCACCTAACCAAGGGTTAGTCTGGATATTATATGGGGTTATAATTCAATTATACTCTTCGTTAGGGGACCCTATACCCGAAATATTCAATTGCCTATTTTTGAGGTACCTTTGTTTGGTAAGCTCTTAGTAAAAGAACTCATTCAATACCATAAGTGGAGTTAACAACTTTTTCCCTTAGAGCTAATGATATGGCACTTGTATGGAATATATTGTTTCGTGGATGGGTTCGAAAGATTTGAAGCCCAAGCAGATCAAAACTTGCAGAAATTTATTCCAATATAACTCTTCGCAGATTCCTTTACAACTCCAGAACTTCTCGTTCTAGTAGACTCAATACAGCTCTTTTCACAACAATAGAGCACAAAACAGCAGTTAAAAACTTGACAACACAACTGCTAAATCGCCGCAAAAGACAATGCAATACAGTTCGCCTTAGAACTACTCGGAATGTTCACTGAGACTCAGTAATTCCACTCAACTAACTAGTCAACTAATTCAGTGACTCAAAATCCCGGACTCAACTCACGGCCGGCCTTATATAGGAGTCAAACCTTCTTGAAATTTCTAGAGGTAGATGTTTGGAGAACTTTCCAGATCGTAGTCGAAAATTCCTATACATGTACATGGGGACCGAAAATGTCGCAAATTGTCGCCAAGTCTGGCGACATTTGGCGATTTCCCGCCAAATTTGGCGACAAAAATTAGTCGCCAAAACCGTCGCCAGCTTGGCTCTATCTCGCCAATTTGGCGAGATTGCCATTACCATAATGTTAAATGCCCTGTTCCTTGTAAAACTCGCTTCCCAGCGTTACTTCTTTAAAACTCATTATCAAGCATTAAGACACACATTGCGGGGAAGCAAACTAACGACGAACTATTGCACTGCCTTATGCGAAATGTATATAAATTTTACTATTTACAAAATTAACACTACAAAATATTTACAAATATACATAAATTCGTAACAATATGTAGCTTTTTTTATGTGTAAAAGATGGACTAGAACTGACAGATCCCATTATTTTCCCAATTTAAAAAATCCATTCAATGTTGCTTGTAACTAATTTAAAAGGGTGTCACATTTTCCACTGCAATAGCCTCTTAAGTCTGCGTTCCTAATTTATAATTCACGATCCCTAAATGATCGAGCAATTAATAATAAGCACACATCGCCGAGCATGAAACTCCTTGTGGGCAACACTAAAGAACAACGAGAATAACGCTAACAGTAAGATAATTAATAATTCATCCAATTACGAAGTCAGGAGCAGTTATTGTTTTATTAAATCAATTAGGGAAAACTCTGTAAGAATAAAAGCTTCTGCAATGGGTAATTTTTGAATCACAATAGATAATTAATAAAATAACTCGCGCTTTTCTTCTACAGTTTCTAGCACAAGGAAAATGTCCTGGATTTAATTGGAGTCATTTTCAAAAGATCGAATTGTTTTTTGCATGGTGTTTAGACCGATGGTCGAATAATTACATAAAAAATTTACTAAGTTGTTCAGTTTTAGACGATTCTTTTCATCAGGAAACGATATTTGCTTAGATGCATTTGGGGATTACACATGTGCACAGAATAAAATGTGAATTTTTTTTTATTGGATAGGCAGGCTTACCACTAAATAAGACTCAGTTTCAATAGAATCTCAATTTTACTTTCAATTACCCATATGTTGACAAAAGGTAAGCAAAGTATTGTGTTTTCGGTTAAAAATAAAATCCACCCCCCCACCCTTTTTTTTTTTTTTTTTTTCATTTATCCACGTTTGCCTTCAGAAAAATGGTCTACAAAAAATGTCTGTGTGTACGTGATCACCATAACTAGAAAACGAATTGATCTACGATCCCCAAATTTGATTTACAGGTTAGTGGCGGCCATGGGACATATCATTAAGAATTTCCCTCAAAATTCCGCATGCGAATAAGGTAGCGGCCATTGAAAAAAATCATATTCTTTTAGAAATTGCTAAGAAATGGTTCGAACGATTTTGATCAAAGTCGCTGTGGTAATGCCTCTAAAGGTGTTCTTAACATCTGAACCTACGAAATTCCCTTAGAAATCTATCGAGATGTAAAAAGGGGAAAAACGAGTGTCTTTAACACAGAGTTCTCATCTCTTGAGCACCACCCATCAATGATTAAGGACAGTTTCTCTTCTGTTTAACGTACAAAAAGGATAATTTAGGAATAATCGAAAAATGTATCGCAATTTTTTTTTTTTGCAGTTTGCACATGTAAACATTTTTTGCCAGAAATATCGCCAAACTCGCTATTTTTATTTGAATGAAAATATGAAAACAATGAATAACATCATTCCACGTTAAATTTAAATGCAATGACCAATATTATCATTATTATTATAGTGTAATTGAAAGTTATGCAAAATCCCACACTCTTAGTGTTTATCAAGATTATCTTGATCTTTGTAGATAAAATAGCTTCTTATATTTTAACAAAAAAACCTTTTTATTCTCACATTGTTGCTTTATAAATAACCAACATCTTGTTACTTAATTTAATTAAAAATAAATAACTTTATGAAAATAGAGACCTTTTACCACAAGGATTCTTAAAATGATTCAACTGCTCGTCTCTGCCAGAAGAATTGTCCTTTAACACAATTTCACAAACTTGATATTCGAAGGGTTATAAAACAAAGGAATAGTATATTTTGAAACACTTAAATAAAAACTATCATAAAATACCTTAAAACAACACGCCATCTCAATATTGTTTATTTTCCAACAACAACAGTTCAAGTGTAAACTTTGACCGTTAAGCATTAGTCAACAAATGTCTGTGGTGCAAACGAAAAGGTGAGTTTACGAAAAGATAGAAACCTTTTGAACTCAGAAACAATATTTCTCGCATTAATGGTCTTGAACAATTCACATCAAATACGGCGACTCGGGAATTTAGGAGTAAGTAGGCGGTCCAATGTTTCTGAACATTTGACCTAACTTCATTTTTCACTATTACAGTGAAGTCCATTTGAAACACCAATCCATTAAAGAACGATGTTACCAATTCCTTAACGAGGTGGTAACAAAATTCAGTGAAAAATATATTTGATTGTATATTTCCCTGACATAGTTAGCAAATTTATCTGATATTTCCCTGACACAGTTAGCAAATTTATCTGATATTACGGGTCCAGCATTATTGGGGAAGTATTGAAGGTCCTCAAATAGAGTCAAATCAAACAGGGTGGCCAACAAATTCAGGAAAAAAGTTCCCGATAGATTTCTAAAAAATTCCCCGATTTTACAACACTTTTTTCAAATTTCCTTAATTTTTCCTGTTGTGTAGACATCCTGATCAAGTAAAACATGGATGCTAAAGAGATAATATACCGATTTAAAAAAAAAAAAAAAATAAAAAAAAAAAAAAAAAATTAAAAATAGTTTTGGTAGCAATGAAAAGTTTAAATTATTCCGTAACATTAAACTTCTAACGATTATCACCACAATCCTCCGGGTAAATGGCGCCAAAATAAGGATAAACGAGGAAACACACCTTCACAGCAATGGTAAAAATACTTCCTGATTTTCGTGAAATTTTTAAAAATTCCTTGACATTTCCCCGATTTTTCCAAAAATCAGAAAGCTCCCTGATATTTTCTGATTTCCAGGTTTTGCAGGTGGAAACTTTGTATAACATTGATTGCAGTTTTGATCATCAAAAACTTAAAATATCTTTGATTTTATCAAAATTTTGAAACTTTCCTGATAATATTCCAGTATTAATAAAATAGTACAGAGAGGACCTTAATATCTAGGTTATGTTCTCTATCTGTATAAAAACGCAATTTTGAAAAACTTCCATTTGGAAAAGTTATTTTTTAATCTTTTAGTTCATTTATTCTACACACGCTAGCGCTGGTACTAGATTAAGGAACTTAAAACTTTGAGGTTTGCTCACGTATTAGTACGTGTTTTTGTAACCAGTATCAGGTGGTCGCTCACGTATTAATATGTGTTCATCATTTGAACAGTACCATACTCTAATTGATTACTTTGGCATATTTAATGTATTTAATGATCTATGCATTTATAATTTCATTAAAATATATCTAGTGGTTCAGGAGTTGTGTGTGTTTTATTAAATGCTTATACCATTTATGCGGCGACACAGAAAATGCCCAGCCACATGGTCTGGTAAATTTAAAAGACACCGGTACACAAATTATTAACTTGAATATATTGGAAGAAAGAGGATCTATAGAAGATTTGATTGAGTTGCTTTAATTCATCTAGCAGGGGATGTTAGGGGTTTAGAGTTAAGTATGGGAGATATGACAAGAGTTCATGCATAGAAGTCATTTTGATCATCTTTTAATTTGTAGAATACTAAACATTAGTTTGACAGTAGAGTGCGGATGAGTGGAACAATCTGCCATATCGTAACCATATCGTAAATTGTACCGGAATCAACAGTTTTAAAAGACAGTTGGACCTATACTGGAGTGTTGTTTGGAAAAATTGAATTGTACCAACCCAGATGAGCCTTAGTCCTGTAGTTAGTCGTCATTTTTGTATTTGTAATGCAGTAATAAACATTTACAAAAGCTTATCTGTCTGAAGTCAACATCCATATTCAAAACAACAAATACTGCAATATTCCAAATGCGAGAGGCCTCATCGAGATAGAGTTCTCACACGTAAATTCAAATATTAGAAATTTCCAACAATTTCCCCTGATAATTCCAAAATTAAAAAAAAAATATTCTGAAAAATCCAGGATGTCCATCTTAAATTACCACTCAGTTAAAAAAAAAAAAAATTGAAACACTTCCTTCGGAAAAAATTAATCCTTTTTTTTTAATGTATCCCTCATTTATATCTCCTTTAACAAATCTAATTTTTTATTCATTTTAATTTATCCCTTATTTTTATCCCCTTTATTTTATCCCTTAATTCTTTCTGTTGTTGTTCCTAATCTCCAACCCAGTCTGACGGAGTCAGACCAAGTCAAGGAATCCGTTGACATACACAAATTCTACGACGAGAAGGGGGAGAAGAATGAATTTCCTCCCAAAGGAGACCCAAACAGTCCAGGAAGTGCTCAGCTGAGGCCTGGTGTTGGTGACACTTGAGAAGGTAAGACATTTAAGGAAAACATTTAGAGAAGGTAAGACATTTATGATGGCCACTGGCCAGGCGCGAGACGCTGGAACTTGATTTTCTGTCACAAGTGAGGGCTAATTAATTCTTTCTAAAAGATAATAGCAAAATAATAAACATTTCAAAATATCGAATACTGCTTTATATTGAGTGAATAAATTTAAAAGCTATCTTCACTTTAGTTTAAATTTTTCAACGACATTGAAAATTATCTTCCAAAAGTGTGCAGTCCGTCGGATTCTGAAAAATCTATTGCGCTTCTATCAGATATTTATTTCACAAGTTATAGAGATCGTCTCATTCTTTTTAAATGGAACAGTTTTTTTTTTTTTTCGGTTTATTTACGCAATGTGTTTTTAATAGGAATTCAAAAATCGAAACAAATTATCGAATCTTTAAAACAAAACAGTATCACCGAATTTTTTGAAAATTGGAAGACTTAATGATTGGACTAGAGTGTTTAGAAGTATAGTTTTCAGGGAATAGAAATAATTTATTTTGCCATACTAACCTCTTTAAATAAACTTTAAAAAATAAAACGTTTGAAAACCAGAATACGCCAGCAAAAGGCCAAGCATAGGGCGGCAAAATGATACAGCCTTCAACAAAATATCTCTTGCTCCACAAAAAACTAATCGAAACCGTTAAGAGAATTCCATCGATCATACTTTGCAGAAAACCAGACGATTTTACATGCACCCCCACCCTTCCACTCGCTCACTTAAAATACACTTCTACTTTCACTATTTACAAATAAAAAACGAAAATCCCATCCATCACGACTCCATAAAAATGCCCTTTTAAACCGGCGCCAGTTTTCTAGCGTGAGGTAACAGGTGATAAATGGATAATATTTAACAAAAAATAAAAACCAAACAGAGTGTCCGCAAAAAGCAATAAAACTCCGTCTAACTACCTGAGTGTCGAGGTGAGGTCAGCGGGACACAAAGGAGGCTTTTGTGGGTAACAGGCTGAGAGTCGGGTTTCAAAAAGGTCTATTTGGACTGGAATCTCAATTACGCTGGCTTAAAATGAGTTAAAATGGGTTTTTATCGCCGTTATGGATGTGGCAAATCGGATGCGATGTAATTGCGTCTCGTTCTTGTCAATTTATGGCACTCCCCCTTTATTCCAGAAACACGGGATCTTTTCTTTTACGAAAAAAATCACGTCATTCAAGACAAATCCAGGCTGCAGCTGAGGCGTAGTGTGTGATAAATAGGTTCGGATTCAAACAGCTTTGAAAAATAAAACATGTTTTTGTGTTTTTCATTTAAAGCATGCTGTCTACAAAATTACTTCAATTTAAGGACTAATATATCATTAGTATAATGTTCCCGAGTACGAACTTCAGAAAATTGGAATTTATATCGTTATACATTCACACGTTCCTGTATTTTGCAATGATGGAAAAAATGTGTTGTCTATTACGTTTATTCAATATTAGGAATAATCTAAAATACTCCGACTAATCTTAAATATTATGGCTAATCAATATTAGAACTAATCTTCAATATTCAATTTTAGAACTAATCTTCATTACGAGGGCTAATGTGACTCTAGTATTTTATGAAACTCAGAAAATTCAACTTTATGACATTGTCCATTTGTATGTTCCAACAACTTTAATAAATAGAAGTTCTAATTTCTTCAATTTCAGAGCTATTAGGACGTTAGTAAAATTTTATTAGATAATCCCAGAAAGCCCACTGCCCCTTTGAGTGTCCACTTACTTTTCAATGGCGCAAGCCAGCATTTATGCCGACTTTTGCAAGAAGATCCCAAGCATGAAAGACTATTGATCTTAAATATTAGGACAATTGTTCTCCAATATTAGGACAATTTATCTTGCATATTAGGACAATTTATCTCCAATATTAGGACTGTACTTTAATATTAGGACTATTTTTCTTCAATATTGGGACTATGGTTCTTCAATATTATGACTATTGCTCTTCTTGTTCTTCAATAATAGGATAATTGTTCTTCAATATTAGGAATATTGTTCTTCAATATTAGGACTATTTTTCTTCAATATTAGGACTATTGTTCTTCAATATTAGGACTATTGTTCTTCAATATTAGGACTATTGTTCTTCAATATTAGGACTATTGTTCTTCAATATTAGGACTATTGTTCTTCAATATTAGGACTATTGTTCTTCAATATTAGGACTATTGTTCATCAATATTAGGACTATTGTTCTTCAATATTAGGACTATTGTTCTTCAATATTAGGACTATTGTTCTTCTTGTTCTTCAATATTAGGATAATTGTTCTTCAATATTAGAGCAATTGTTCTTCAATATTAGAACAAATGTTCTTCAATATTAGAACAATTGTTCTTCAATATTAGAACAATTGTTCTTCAATATTAGAACAATTGTTCTTCAATATTAGGACTATTTTTCTTCAATATTAGGACTATTTTTCTTCTTATTCTTCAATATTAGGATAATTGTTCATCAATATTAGGATAATTGTTCTTCAATATTAGAGCAATTGTTCTTCAATATTAGAACAAATGTTCTTCAATATTAGAACAATTGTTCTTCAATATTAGAACAATTGTTCTTCAATATTAGAACAATTGTTCTTCAATATTAGAACAATTGTTCTTCAATATTAGAACAATTGTTCTTCAATATTAGAACAATTGTTCTTCAATATTAGAACAATTGTTCTTCAATATTAGGACTATTTTTCTTCAATATTAGGACTATTTTTCTTCTTATTCTTCAATATTAGGATAATTGTTCATCAATATTAGGATAATTGTTCTTCAATATTAGAGCAATTGTTCTTCAATATTAGAACAAATGTTCTTCAATATTAGAACAATTGTTCTTCAATATTAGAACAATTGTTCTTCAATATTAGAACAATTGTTCTTCAATATTAGAACAATTGTTCTTTAATATAAGGACCATTGCTCTAGAGTATTAGGACTATTTTTCCAAGGACAAAAACGAATTTCGAATGATTTTGTGAAGATATGATGCTGATTTATAGATAGTTAAAGAGATCAAAAGATTTTGAGATACCCAGTAACTGTTTTAAACTTCTAAAAACTTTATTAAAAAAAAAAAAAAAAATAAAAAAAAAAAAAAAAAAAAACCTCTTATTGACCATGTTGTGCATTGTGATAAATTTCTCATAAGCTTCCTGGAATATCTATAAACTAAAACTGAAAAAAAAAGAGATAGCAAGGATTCACGGTTCATTTATTATAAACACTAAAGTCATTTAGTTCGATAAAAGCATTAGTATTAAAAAAGAAGAAAAAAAAAGAAACTTATGACAAAAGTTAGGATGTATAAAGTTGACTTATATCACCATAAATATAATTATCCTCAATAGCATCAAAAGCGAATGCGCTTTTACCCTTTCATAGCTTTAATCAACTTCAAACCTGATGCAGGATTTTATAGTAAACTAATTATTTTTTTTTAATTTGCATTCGGATATCCAGGAAAACATTTTTTAATGTTTTTTATTTATTTTTTTGTTTCGCATTTAGTCGCTTCACTAGCCCGTTCTATCCGGTATCACTGAACAATAAAAGTGTACAGCTGAAACTGAGATACCCAACGTTTTCATACGATTCACATTGGATACTTTATGCTACAGATATGACGTCAAATGTATACAACATATGTGTAGCATACGTTATACTACAATAGTGCCCTAAATTTTTAGGCAAAATTTTGTGACCTTACTTTTTCCCAACATTTAATAGAAAACAAACCATACACAAAGTATGAACTTTTCTCTACAACATAGCATTCAAGCATACGATGCTATTGGAGTTCCGAAGTTTCTGACTCGTCAATCTGAATAGGAAAATGTTTCAATTATTAAATACAGCCAAATTTTACATGCTTGAATTAAGCTTGATATCTGGATAATAGAACGCGAGAAAAAGCTGATTGGTCTGACGTAAGGCAGTAGAATTGTGTAAAAGTGTCCTTTGAGAGACAGATCCAAAACTTGATAAAAAGCGTTATCCTAAACAGCGAGTGTTTTTGCCAAGTTTCAAAGTTTCAGCTCGATTGCATAACGGGAAGTTAGTTAATTAGCCATACGAAGCGACAATAGTAGCTTGTATGAAAGCAATCTTTTAGTGACAATGACAACCCCCAAAATTTGATAGAATGAATCGTCATCGACATCGAACCAAGTTTCAGCCTAATCGAAAGACGGAAAGTGGGTTAGTTAGCTCTCCTCAGATTGCCCAGCACACACAAAATCGAATTTTTTATACAGGATTTAAGAAATTGAACTTTGTGTGTTCTCAAACCTCTGGTTGGTTGGTTGTTTTCAGATTATCTGGCGCCGTCAGCAACACGTAAGCTATAATGCGCCGAAACATTCGTCATTTGACAAGCCAACATACATTTACAAACACCCATACCTTACACGGGACTCGAACCCGCAACCTCGCGGTCTAGAAACTAGTATGCTAACCACTATAATGTTTCAAACCTCTATTTGGAACATAACTTTACGATACTACTCGGCCCAAAATTGGCAACATCAAACCCCCACATTGGCAACCTTTCAAATAATTCGTGCAACAAGTATCGCCCGAATTATTTAAGAGGAATTCCTAATAAGGATCATTCCCCTATACTCGCAAATACAATGCATATTGTTGCACAAATTGTCTGTATAGTGTAAATAGTGACATATTATTTTAAAATTCTATTGTAATTTATTTTATCTTATTTTATTTATTAACAGCGATTATACAGGTTAGATAAAGGTGGCAACACCTAAAGCAATCGAGAAATTTCGAGACGTTTCTTTTCCGACGAATTGGCTGGAAATTTCGCGAATTGTCTCTCGCGCCAAGTATAAATAAGACTGGAGATCGGGAAAGTTTTCAGATTGACTTCGGACTTCGATGAAAGCTGGTCGCTTTGTTTGCCTATTGGAGTGAGCTTGTATAATCGCTGTATTCGAAGTTGTTTTTGTTGAAGCTTGTGTTGAAGCTGGAGAGTGATTACACTGTTGTCTTTAAATAACTTTTGTGATATATTGAAAGGAGAATAAACATTTTTATACCGTAAAAACTGCACCCTCATTGCCTCTGTTTAAAAATTCATTACAATATGCAGTGGCTCCGTTTTGTCTATTGTTATTTTAATTTTCATTTACAGTAGATAGACATTAAATGAAAGCAATTTATGGCATTTCATTAGGTGAGCACCTACTCACCAAATGTTAAGGTTTTATAGAAAGTAGTTTCTAAATGCACTGGGCTAGAAGATTGTAACATAGTGAATATAGGGAATGACCTTTACTATACTAAACTTCAACTTAACTTGACATCACTTAGACTGTAGATCGTCACAGTGCTCATAGGTATTTAATCCATTTTGGCGGAGTGAAAGCATAATGTTCGCCAAACCACAACCCTGTAGAGAACAAAAGGCTATAAGGTTTGGCGAGCATTATGCTATCACATAGCCAAAATGGATGAATTGCCTATGAGCACTTTGATGATCTATCATCTAATGATGTCAAGTTAAGTTGGAGTTTAGTATAGGACTTCTTCTTAACTGATGTACCCAACAAAACAAGGACCCCGTATAAATTGAATCTGACTCTTAGGCGTGTCACACGGCCAAGCTCTTCACACCTCTGCAAGACGTAGTCCTTTTGGACGCGTGACTCCACGAAAGACGCACAATGCATATTGATGCACTTGCGGCCTCTCCACTCATAATAAAAAAAAAAATGGGGGCTGGGTAGCTTTAGCGATGAAGTATGGGCTAATTAACCCCAGGGGGGAGGGGAGGTAAGCGCCTCTGACTGAGACTGGTAGCCACCATTTGCTGTCAAGACTGAATGCCAAAGAAAGGGACAATAAATTCCAAAGTCGATTCAATTACTTTGTTTGCAGAGAACTGTGATTATTGCCTCAACATTACGAAACATGTTCTTTACCCCATAATTATTTCATACTATTTTTTTTTCATTCTCTCGGAGAGCAGTTTGTTTTGAGGTGTCGATGATCTTTGATTCGTTTCTTTTGATGCAAATGCGGTCAACATCTGTATTTTGGAAGAAATATAATTTTCTTTAAGACTGTCTTCTCGTGTACTGTTCAACTTTCAACTGAAATTCTAAAATCATTAAGACATCAAAGCTATGATTCATGCCATTAAAAATCGGAGTGAACCGATACACTTCACACTAGTTTAACCCTTTCGAGCTGACATTTGAACGATTAAAATTTAATCACGAACAATATAACGCATAAAATACGCAATATAACGCATTAATATACATTGCATTTATTAACAAAGTGCCGTTTCTGTTGCCAGCGTGTGCGTGGTACTGGCATCTAATTTTGAATATTAAAAATATCTCTATCAGCAAAGTATGTGGTAAAATACTTTTCAAAGTTTCTTCATTAGAAATGAATGTGAATTTATGCATTCAACATTCGAATATCTTTTATTGATTCTGATTAAAAAAATTTATTGTTTATTTATTAAAACAATTTTGGCAACAGGAAAGAGTTTCAACAATGCTCGGTTAAATGCTATTTCAGCGTGAATGGATGAAGGCAAGTTGGTTTATTAGTATTCCGTAAAAGTGACCATTTAGTGACAGCACCCAAAATTTGATAGACTGTATTGTCATCGAATCTATCTGCCAAGTTTCACGCAATTGGATAACGGCAAGGGGTTTAGCCCTTTGCACTCGAGAGACGACTCATATTCACCACTAGGTTTAATGCGGAAATTCGATGCAATGACAGTTTATGTTTAGTTTCTTTGAAGCGGGTCCACAACAGCGAACCGAAACAAAAAAATACTGCTAAAAGTCTCGAGTTGCTGGTTCCTCCACATGAAGTAGGCCTCGCGTTAATTAGGGCTCCACAGATTTACCGGCCATCGACGTACACAGCAACCCCCCCCCCCCCCCCACACACACACAATCAAAGTTAATATAAAGCATTTAAAAATAGTTAGATTTTATGTCGATATATTAAAGGAAGTATACTACGAGTTTAAAGTTTTTCACTTTTCCCTTTTTATGGAAAATTTAGGGTACAATATATCTCAACCGTATAGTCGACTGGTACTGTCTGTCCCCATTGTTCGAGATATTGTAATAACTACCATATATTTTTCACAAACACACACAATATAAAATCTTGGTGTCATTTGATCACTGATAGGGCAGATTTTGTTCGATTGGGACGATATGTTCCACGAAAGGAATGTATATTCCAAATTTTTAAAATGTATAAATTACAGCCAAACCCCGTTATCGCGAAATCAATGGGGCCGCTGAAATTGTTCGCGTTAAACCGAATTTCTTGTTAAACAAATAAATTAACGTTAAGTTTTAAGTATGGAAAACTGATTTTACTTCGTGTTAAATGGGATTTCACGTTTAGCAATATCACGTTGACGGGGTTTGACTGTGTTACTTAATAAGAATCATAATGAACTACATTTACACTAAGTACGGTATAAAAGATATCTATACTTTCTGTAAAATTAAAATTAATTGTATAATACGAAGGTTTCAAACTAGAGGAGTGGAACATCGCACTTCTTTCAATTACACTATATGACGTGGATTTGTGTCGTTTGTATATTTTCATCCTTCATTTAGAATAAATGGCCAGTTTGGCGATATACTTTTCGATAATCCTTTTATATTATCCTTTATTATAAACGAAACTGAGAGGAGAAGAAAAAACAGATGAGGTATGCTCAAGAAAAGAGAAATCTGTGTTGAAGACATCTATTTTTCAACATTTTACGCCATGAAAATATTTTTAAGGGAATTTCGGAGGTGGGGATGTTTAGAACACCTTAAGAGGCATTACCACAGCGATTTTTATCAAAATCGTTAGAGCCATTTTTTAGGAATCATTGAAAACAATTTTTTCAATGGCAGCTACCTTATGCGCATGCGCGATTGTGACAAAAACGTTAATGGTAGGTCCCATGGCCGCCACTAACCCTCATACCAAATTTGAACAACGTAGATCAATTTGTTCGGGAGTTATTTTGACCACACACACACACACACACACACACACACACACACACACACACACACACACACACACACACACACACACACACACACACACACACACACACACACACACACACACACACACACACACACACAGACAGACAGACATTTCTTCTAGATCACTTTTTTGAAATCAGAATGTTCCAAAACGTAGAGAAATGCAAAAATATCAACATTTTTTTTTTTACCGAATGCTATACTTTTAATTGAAAGTAAAACATAAGTTTGTTATTTTCAACAAGTATTATTCAATCATATTTTTACTTCTAATTCCTTTAGATCACTAAAAACGTATGAAAACCCATGTAAAAAAATTATTTACCCAATTAGGGAAACAATTCCTAATGGGCATAAACTTCAGGACAAATATATGCCAATTATGGACGCCAAAAGGGTATAAATAATTAGGATTAATATAATAAGTAGTTCAATATAATAAGTTTAACTTCATCTTGGACTCTTAGCATTGTATGAATGGTAAGCAAAACATTAAAGAAACATTGTATGTTGAAATTGGAAAATATTACATGAGAGTGTATCAATACGAATCTACCTGCAGCTGGGAAATGGGGCAACTTGGCCATAGATTCGTTGCTGAACTTAATCGATAAGATTTTGTGAAAGATAATGGAAAGGAAATTCTTAAATCTTGTTGTTCCGAACCAAAATAGAAAACGATTTGATTAAGTTTACCTTATTATTTCATTACATACTCAAGGTATAGTATATTGAATAAGTACGTTATTTCCATCTACTTAAAATATTAATTAGATGTGAATGAAAATTGAACTTATAATAAACATTCAAACTGAGTGCACATTTTTTGTAACACCCTATGATTTGCGCAAATTTACTTCTCTTTAAAATTATTAAAATTGTTGAATGCTAATTGCGAAAAAATTCTACTATAAAAATAATAATTTTCCATTGAAATCTGGAATAAAGCAAGGTAATAAATTAGAAAGAAAATCAAATTACCGTGTTAAACCAGTTTTATAAAATAATCGATTTTTTTTATATTAAATTGAACAATTTATATTAATCGATTTTGATAGATCGAATCGATTCGTGCTACTGTGCAAATAAGCGAACAATCTGATATTTTCGCAAATTTACTTCTCTTTAAAATTATGAAAATTGTTGAATATTATATGCGAAAAAATTCGGCGATAAAAATAATAATTTCTCATAGAAATCTGTAAGCAATTAGAAATCGTTTGAGAAGATGACACGCTTGGAAACATTCCATAATCTCTGGGGATAATTCTCTGTTTGGAGAAAAAATGCCAATTATAAAAGAATCGATTTTTCTAGATTGAATCGAACAATCGATATGAATCGAATTTTGATAGATCGATTCGTGCTGCTGAGCAAATAAGCGAATAATCTGATTACAAATCGTTTGACAAGATGACACGCTTGGAAACATTCCGTCATCTCTGGGACTAAGTGTTACTCTCTGTTATGAGACAAAATGCAAACATCCATTAGGATAATGTTACATCGAAAAGAGAAGGGGGGGGGGGAGGGTGAGAAGCATCACTCGAGTGTGATTAATGCAACGCAATTTCAATAAGCAATCTTTTAATTTCGTCAGAGGCGATCGCCATTAAATAACCACGAAAAAAAATGGCCTCATTGATATTCCAGATGAAATACAAGACTGAGTACGTGACTAAGTTATTATAAACGCAACGGGCAATGATAGGATTGATATAAATTTCGGATTTTATTGGCGAGGATAAATTTAGGAAATCGATACACAACTAATAATTTATTTATTTTCCCTTTAAAGTGGATTTTTGTAATACGCATTTGTACCTTGACCTTTCGTCGATATTTAATTATGGCGATATTTAATTTAAGGAATACTTTTATTGGCGTTTAGAACGAAATTAAAAACATATTTAGAGGTAGATTTTGTAACTTATGGCATTAACTGAAGAATTTTTGGGTGGTTGAGAATCAGAAATTTATTTCGAGATTTTTTTTATGTGCTCCTTATACAGTAACTTTGAGAATTAGCATCAGTGGTAGAAGTGGATGATAAAAAGTGAGGGAAGGTGACAAGTGCACCCCCCCCCCCCATACATTTTATAATAAATACAAAGTTATAAAATTTATCTTTTATAGCAAACTAGTAAGGATTACTAACTAGTGAGGAACAAATTTCTACTTTCTAACACTACCATTGAACAAGAGTCCAAAATGTTATGTAATTTTAATGAATATTCTGCGACTTAGTTATTTTATTTTGAAGTAAGATATAAAGTGAAGTAATAATTCAACACTATATACATAACTGTTTATATATAGATTTAAATAGTTCTTCTAAATTCGCATACTTTTATGAAGTTAAATCAATATAAAACTCACAATTTTTTATTTTTTTTTAATCGCTTATCCTTGTATAAAGCAAGAATAGAAATTTAACTTAAAAGAAAGTTCCTTCAAAGTTAAAAGTTGACCAAGTGCAACAGCATTTGCTTATAAAAAATACTTATATCTTGGTACAAATTAGTATTATAAATTTTTATATTAGTATGATATATGTACCATATATAGAAATTTTTTTTTACATTTCAAAAGTTTTTAGTTTTCTTAGAGTCACTACTTTTAAAAGTTATGTTATTTTTCTTAAGTAGTTTTTAGACGGATTGAATATTTTTAAATGTGAGGGTATGGATTTTAGTGATTTTAGAAGTCGAGGGACGAATGGGTATTTTTGAAAATTGGGGGGATGCGTCACCCCGCGTCTACCCACACTTCTAGCCCTGAATAATCATACAATATTCATTGATAAACTTTGAATAATCAGTCAGTCATTGTTTCATTAAGATGTAAACAGCATTCTGACATATATATGCAGGGTGTCTAGTTAAATGCATATAAATTTCACATGTTTATAAAATTAAAATCCATTTTACATTTCAACATATCATTATTAATGGCTGGATGTTTAGTTCACAGTATGAATGTAAAAATTCAATTACAGTGTTTGAGAAAAGTATAACCATTCGGATATCTCTTAAACGAAACATAAAGCAATAAGTCTCCAGGAAACGCAAATTCCAGGTTATAACATATAGTCCGACAGGGGACTGTAATTTTAGATATCGCATCGAACATCATTTTGAAATTTTCATAGAATGTAGAGAAATGTTAGTAGATCATGAATCCACTGGTCTGCGTGGGAAAAAATGTCCGACAGTATTAAAAAATAGACTTTGAAGCAGTTGAACTAAATTCGATTGCCAAATATATCATAACTTGACAAATAATAAGCATTCTTTTTTATATGGTAATCCACTGCTCTTTAATTTTCAATGAGGAAAAATGCAGACAATGTTTATTCTTTGGCAAAAAATATTTTCCTCTTCTAGAAATAATCCAAGTTGGCGATAAATATTACGTCACTGATGACGTAATATTTATTGCCAGTTTGGCTAATTTTTAAAAGATGAACGATCCTGTTGCCAGGAAAAACAAATCGTCTGCAACCATTTTAATTGAAAATTAAAGAGTAGTGGATTACCAGACAAAAAAGGATGTTCGTTTTTTGGCAAGTTATGACATACTTGGCAATAAGATTTAATTCAACTCATTCAAAGTCGATTTTTGTATAGCGTCGGCCATTTTCACCTCGGCAGACCAATGGATTCACATGATCTACTAACACCTCTCTACAATCCATAAAAAAAAATCAGAATGATGTTCGATGAGGGGTACCCTAAACTTGCAGTTGCCACTCAGTCTAATAGAATCCCCTTTCAACAAAAAAGCACCGACTTACAAAGACCGGTTAATTAGCCACATTATTTTTCATCGTAATTATTATTATGCATTAATATTATCAGTGTTTTTCCCTGGGCTCAATTTTCAATAGGTGCAATCAGCGGCCGATGATTAGTCTTCGTCATTTAAGCAGCACCTCCGAGCCACATTCTGAATACGAAGGAATAAAAAAAAAAGCTGCCAGAAGTGGCCTGAATAATACTCGGATCTGACACACCTTAGAAAAGTTAACCCAATAGAATTACTTTGAGGGTGACGCCGAAGTTTTTTTTTAAATATTTTTTTGTATTATAATCCGATGGCTGCGGCTATTTATTCAAGTTAGTCTGATCGCTTTTATTGTTTTAGGTGAGTGACTGTTTCTCCCTGGAGGCGTTTACTACAGTCTCGAATGTTCGAACAGCTATTTGCATAACCAAGATGTAAGATAGAGTATTACAGATTAAATATCGTTTTAAGAAAGAAATGAAAGTCGTAATATATTAATAAGTTTAAAAATTGGTTTTATGAGCAAAAAAAAAAAAAAAAGCAAAAAAAAAGAGTTTTGAATACAAATCCTTTTTATGCATTACCAATTTTAATGTTCATTAACGAATCTCCGTTTCTGTTGCCAGCTTGTGCTTGGTGTTGCATCAAATATTAAATATTAAGGGGGTCCGGTACCGAAAATAAAAAAAAACTTTATTTATGTACATTTTTATGTAAACAATTTATTTTATGTATGAGATACTATTTATATATCTTTGAGAAAATGTTTTTTTAAATATTGCGTTTAGTTATTTAAAAAAAAAATTAAAAACCAAAAAAAATCCATAATAATTGATGTTTGCGTATTTTGATATAAGTCAAGAAATAATTTTTTTTTTCAAAGTGAAAGCTTTTTGTAATACATAATTATATAAAGAAAATTTTGTCTTCACAGAATTTTATTAGGTGAATTATAAAATATTAAAAAAATTCTCAAAGTTAAAATATTGAAATTTTTGCTTTTTTTATGTTATCTTTTACGCTAAATGTTATATTTTAAAACAGAATTTAAAAAAAAAAATTCTGTGAAAACAAAATATTTAAAACTATATAAATTAAATGCTCCAAAAATTTGAATAGCCAATTGTGAATGGTTCTGGAGATATATCGATTTGAATGTGCAACATCTGTGAAAAATACTAAAGCTCGAAAAACGCACTTTAAACAGACGCTTCAAGGCGTTACGCCCATTAGTGATTTTTAAATAACAGGTAATTTTGTGGCGTTCTAATCACCAGAAGAATAAGATAAAAACATCATTCTCTTCAGGAATGTATGAACTACTTTTAGAAATCAGAAAAAAATAATAATAATTTGGATTTTTGAAGAAATTTCGGTACTGGACCCCCTTAAAAGCACCTCTATTAGCAAAATATACCACAAACTACTGTTCAAAATGTATTCATTAAAAATGAATGTGAATTTATGCACTCGCATCCAAGTATATTTTATATTCGGATTCAAACAATTTAAAGTATTTATTAAAACAATTTTGGCAACGGGAAAGAGTTTCTTCAATGATCGGTTGTTGAATCAGAGCGATCAGATGACGAAAAATTGGTTTATTAGTATTCCGTAAAAGCAATATTTTAGTGACAGTGACAGCCGCCAAAATTGCACAGAATGCATTGCCATCGACACTGAATTATCTGCCAAGTTTCAGACCGATTGGATGAAGATAAGGGGGTTAATTAGACCCAGCCATCCACCCAAACACACAAAATAGAAGCTAATATAATGGATTTAAAAATGAAATACAGGGTAAGCGAAGAATCTTGCCCGTAGAAAAATAAAACAATTCATGAAAACTGGTCTACTGATTAATATATCGTCACCCTAATGCCACAACTACATTAACTGCGAAACGAAACTTTTAAGAAAAATGTATTTAATTTTTTTAAACCTTGAAATTGTACTGCTCTTTAATGGCTTTCATATAAATAGAATAGAATTGGGTCTTGCTAGAGTTATTCATTTGTACCATATTATAAAGGAGGATAATTTCTGACTCCCCCATCTTTAGATACCACATCACTAGTTACCAAGTTGAAGCATTGAGATGACGTCATGTAGTTTTGGAAATCGAATGTGCATTTATTAAGTTTTATATATATATATATATATATATATATATATATATATATATATATATATTTTATGGTCTCCAATTGAGGGACTGAAAAGCAAAGAGGTATAAGTGACTTTTCTTAACTTACGAGAAAATACACTTTATAGCTTCTTATTTATATTTAATTCTATGAAAACTAGTGATATCTGTATTCCAGAGGTTAGTATTTGAACAACAAATAATTTTCATAGAAAATTCATATAAATAAGAAACTTTTAAAGTGTATTTTCGCAAAAGTTAAGAAAAGTCACTTGGACCTCTTTGTTTCTCACGTAATTTCAAACAGGATACCGAGTACATGTTGCCCAGGAATATGTTTGAAGCCCATCAAAACAGATGGTGTGTCATGTCTTATGATAACAAAGGAAGTTTTTAGTATAACTGGCAATGGCCAACTTGAAAAGACTCGGCAGTTTGAGAACTGATGAAGAAGAAGACTTGATTCGTTTTTCAAGGAAAACTACTTCAACCCTATGACATTTCATTAGATTACTGTTATTTTAATGACTACAGGGTTCCCACTCAAATCTCAAAATGAAAATCAATGACTTTTCAATGACTTAAATAATGTTTTTAAGGACCTTTGCAAATTTGCTTTCAGGCATCATGTCTATATATAAATTTTTAATAAAGTATATTCTAACAAAAAAAGTTACAAGTTGGTGGATGCGTAATACAAATATGACAGAGAATTCCGATACAGTACAGGTAAGTGGCGGTCACGCGGGAATAGCAAATCCGAGTTGTATTTTTATAACTTTTGCAATCGGACACACAACATCCGCAAAAATTGAGGACTTTTAAGGACCTCTAAGCATTTGCAAGGATTTTTAGGCACCTCTAAGCATTTTCAAGCACTTTCAAGGCCTTGAAAACAAGTTCATAAAAATTAAGCACTTTTAATGACTTTTAGTGATCGTGGGAACCTTGGACTATAACCAATTTAACAATACTTTTTTTTTATTTGGGAACTGTTAATTGAAGGATGAATAGTTGATTCGTTTTTCTTTTACTGCCGATAACTTATTCAGTTTGCTTATCTCCCTGATTGGCTCCGATGATTCCAACGAAAGTTTTTTTTTTTTTTGGTAAGTAATTTTTTGCTAAGTAGTACATTGGTAAAAAAGTTATCGATATTTCTTAATCGGTGTAAATATGATTCGGCTAATTTGAAGCTCATTTACTACCGGAGAAATATTTCCCCAAATAAAACCGGTTTATTCGACTAGCTACAAAATTGGACGACCCGCCAATTTGTCGAGTATCCAGAGAAAATTTTACCATCATATAGATTTTCAAATTAGTGAGCCGAATGGGAAATAGATTTGAGTATACATTCGTATCCTCCTCTTAATGATAACCAGTAACTCTTAAGTCAATGATTCAGTCATTTCTTTTGTAATATTGCTGAAGAAGCTCAAAATCTTTTAAGTTTAACTGTCGAGCAGACCTAGTATTAATAATATAAAAGTTTTTAAGCAATAATTATCGTTTCTTATCGTCCGAACTATTAAAAATAAATGTACGGGTTAATAGGATTATTTATAAAATTTCCCTTTCTGAATTGCTGAAGAATCAATATTATACAATTGAAATAATTTTAAGCTAGAAAAAAATTAATGTTTTAAATTCAATTTATCTCTATTTTACCTGAAAAATAAGTACCCTCGAAAGGGGTAGGATCACAGAAAATTCGACAATGTACGTAATTATACATAATAGGGGTGGGGGGAAGGGTCGATGTTGGATTAGGTGGATCAGTAATAATAAGTTAAGAAGAGTACGCCTATAAAATAATTCAACCCATAAAAATGTTTTTAATATAAATCCTTTATATGCATTGCCAATTTTTATACTCATTAACATACCGCCGTTTCTGTGCTAGCGTGTGCTTGTTTTTAATATTTAAAATTAGATGCAAACACTATCTCCATCAGAAAAATATGCCTTAAACTACTTTTCAAAATTTATTCATTAAATATTAATGCAAACTTATCCACTCACATCCAAATATCTTTTATTTATTCTTATTGCAACAATTTATATATATTTTTATAATAATTTTGGCAAAAAGGAAAGACCTTCAATGGTCGGTTGTTGACGGCAAGTTGATTTATTAGTATTCTGTAAAAGCGACCTTTTAGTAGCAGTTACAGCCCCCAAAATTTTATAGAACGCATTGTCATCAACACCAAATCTAGCTGTCGAGTTTCCGCCTGATCTGAAGACGGCAAGTGGCCTCCGCAGACTTGCCTGCCATCGACACACGCACACATACAAAATCGAAGTTAATATAAAGATTTTAATAAAAAGGTTGAGAAACACTGCTTTAGTGTTTCAACACGATTCCGAATTCCAAGTGTGTGTTTTAAGAGAACACTCCCAATAAGAAACAGTATTTGCATCTTTCAGTTCGGAAGGGGAAATGTACAAATTAGAGAAATAGTTGAACGCATCCAAAAGCTTCCTTTGCCTTTAGACGATGCATCCATTAATAAGTGGCTCATCTGGACTAATCAGAAGTGACTTTAATTCCTCGGTTGGGTGATTGGCAGGCGAGAAACGCGGCGATTGAGGCTGGTTTCTGGAGGCACGAGCTGATTAGAAAAGGAGCCCCCGTCTAATGAGGCCGAAGTCACGATCCACAGCCACCCTCCAGGTTGGACAAGAACAAATCGATCAGGATTGTGGTGCACAACTTCGGAGAGATTTAACTTTCGTTCATTCACTGTGTCTGCAACCTTACACCAAACCGCCACTCGATATACTCGTTTTAATGTAAGCGGAATCTATAATCAATAATATTGTTGCACAAATTGTCTGTAAATAGTATAAATAGTGACGTATTATTTTAAAATTCTAATGTAATTAATTTTCTCTTATTTTTTTTATTAACAGTGATTATACAGGTTAGAAAAAGGTTGCAACACCTAAAGCAATCGAGAAATTTCCAGATGTTTCTTTTGCGACGAATTGGCTGGAAATTTCGCGAATGTGCTCTCGCGCCTGGTATATAAAGACCGAAGATCGGAAAGTTTTCAGATTGACTTCGGACTTCGATGTGAGCTGATCGCTTTGTTTACCTACTAGAGTGAACTTGTATAATCGCTGTATTCGAAGTTGTTCTTACTGAAGCTTGTGTTGAAGCTTGAGGGTGATTAAACTGCTGTCTGTGAATAAATTTTGTGCCTTTGAAGAGTGAATAAATAGTAGTTTTTATTTTAAAAACTGTGCCATCATTGCTTCAGCGGAAAAATTCATAACAATATAACCCATAAACACAAAGTTAGTTTTTTTAATATAAAACCTTTATATGCATCGCCAATTTTTATGCTTGGTGCTTGCATCTGATTTTAAGTATTAAGAGCATCTCTATCAGTAAAATATGCGGTGAAACTACCTTTCAAAATGTATTCATTAAAATGGATGTAAATTTATGCATTCACATAAAAATATATTTTATTTATTTAGATTAAAAGAATTATATTATTTAAAATAATAAACATAATAATAATAAATAATAAAATATATTAAAATAAAATAATAAAATATAAAAATAATAAATATTTAAAAAGAATAAAACAATTTTGGCACCAGGAAAGGGTTTCAACAATGGTCGGTTATATGCTATTTCAGCGCGATTGGATGACGACAAGATGGTTTATTAGTATTCTGTAAAAGAGACTTTTAGCGACAGTAATTATGTATGTATGTATGTATGTATGAAGGTGGGTGGTTGGCTGAGTATGTCGATGGCTGGAAATTCTGCCGAGGCCTAGTTATCCCCCTTGCAGTAATTCAATCGGGCTGAAACTTGACAGATAGAAGCACTGTCATCGACATCGAATCTATCAAATTTTGGAGGCTGTCACACTCAATAAAAGGTCACTTTTACGGAATATTGATAAACCAACTTGCCGTCATCCAATCCCGTTGAACTAGCATTTAACCGATCACTGAAGAAACCAAAAATAAACGAATAAATAAAAGATATTTGAATATGAGTGCATAAATTCCCATTCTTTTTAATGAATAAACAGCATATTTTGCTGATAGAGATGTTTTTAATATTTAAAATTAGATGCCAACACCAAGAACACGCTGGCAACAGAAACGGAGTATTGTTATTGAAAATAAAAATTGGCAATGCATATAAAGGATTTTTAATTAAAACTTTTTTTATAGGTTATATTATTTAGAAAAGTATTTAAAGAAATGTTGAGTCTTACTAAACATTATTTCGTTAATATTAGATCAGATTGCATTTTTCTAGAATTTCGAGTGAAAAATTCATTTATGTACGCGTGCGTGAAGCTGATGTATGCGATCACATAATTAAAATCCTTCAGCCTGACATCCTGTTTTAAATTCCATTTGCCCTACAAACTATTCTGATGCTGTCAGTTTTGAGTAGAAAGATGAATCACGTTTGAAGAAATGTCCCGAGTGTTTTCAAAACACGAAATTTCCTCACTTTGCATGACGCTGGGAAGACGAAAATTAAATTAAGTTCTCCGCGCTTCCAGACAACATCATAATAGACAAGTTTCTTCAGGATATGCTGGATTTCCCCATCCTCATATTTGGAAGAGTGAGTGGATTTTTTCGGGACAGCCGAAACACTGGAAAGCGCCATCCATCAAAATCAACTCCTTTGCAGGAGACTATGGGCACCCAAGTGAAATAATTATGAATCACTGATCAGAAAAGGGTGAAATCCCGTCAAATTTCATTATTTCACATTTCGGGCTTTTGTGCAACTTTGTACTTGCTCCAAACATGGTTGGCTGTTTTCAGATTATCTAGCGCCGTCAGCAACACGAGGGCTATAATGCGCTGAAACATTCGTCATTAGACAAGCCAACATACAAACACCCATGCCTAACACGGGACTCCTCGAACCCGCAACCTCGCGTTCTAGAGACTAGCACGCTAACCACTATACCGTTTGGTCGGCACTTCCAAACATGCCATCCTATTTTTAAAAAATCTTTTTATTGAATTTATTTGTGTATATGTGGGTGGGGGGGGGGGGTGTATATCGATAGCGGGCATATCTGCGGAGGCCTAATCAACCTTCTTGCCGTCATCCGTACGGGCTGAAACTTGGCAGATAGAATCGATGTCGATGACAGTGCATTCTCTATCAAATTTTGGCTCTGTCACTAAAAGGTAGCTTTTGCGAAATACTAATAAACCTACTTGCCGTCATCCAATCACGCTGATATAGCATTTAACCGACTATTGAAGAAACTCTTTCATAAAACTGTTTAAATAAAAAATAATAATTTAAATTATTTTAATCAGAATAAATAAAAAATATTCGGCAAAAAACTGCAAATTTTAAAATAGTTTAACGTCAAACAACTTTTCAGCAAAACAATTATATTAATCAAACAATTATACTATTTTTTTAATTAAATCCCTTTAATTAATTTTTAAGCGACAATCAAAGTAATTCAAAAAGAATATTGCCTCAACTTTAAAACATTAACATGAGTTTGGCTAGAATTTAAAAATGTTTGTCAATAATTTAGATTTTAATAATTAAAATTTCATAAAAAAATTTGTCTTCTGGAGGAATACCTGAGGGTGTTTCACGGGTTTTGGGAGAAAAATCAGTGAATTCAAGGTTTTTTTATTTATTTATTAAGAATTATTGAAAAAAATTAAGTTCAATTTTAGGAATTTTAGGGAGGAACACAAATTTAAGAAATATTAGGAATTTTAGGGCAAATGCGAACCCTGTTATTCGTCAAAAGCGGATGTCTTAGCTTATAGTCCGAGAGGCGACTGCAATTTTTGGACCCCATCGAACATCATTCTGAATTTTTTATAGAAATTGGAGAAAAGTGAGTAGATTACGAATCCACTGGTCTGCCGTGGCAAAAATGGCCGAAACTGATCAATAATCGACTTGGAATGAGTTGAACTAAAATCCGATTGCCAAATATGTCATAACTTGCCAAAAATAGAACAAACTTTTTCGTCTGGTAACCCACTGCATTTTGATTTTCAATGAGAAAAAGCGCCAACGATTTCTGATCTTGGCTTGGAAAACTTATATATTTTAAAAGTAAGCCAAATTGGCGACATGAGTTACGTCATAAGTGACGTAATATTTTTTGCCAACTTGGCACCCTTTTAATAGATGCAAGTAGACCATCGCCAGATATCTGAATCGTCTGCAACCTTCTCAATTGAAAATTAAAGAGTGAGGGTTACCAAATAAAAAAAAATGCTCATTATTTGACAAGTTATGGCGCATTTGGCAATTGGATTTAGTTCAACTTATTAAAAGTCAATTTTTGACCAGTTTCGGCCATTTTTGCCACGGCAGACCAGTGGATTCGTAATCTACTCGCTTTTCTCTAATTTCTATAAAAAATTCAGAATGATGTTCAATGGGGTCCAAAAATTGCAGTCGCCTCTCAGTCTATTAATATCATTTACCAATTTTGTCGTCAAAAAGAGAAGTTTAGAAATTATAAAACATAAGATTCCTTAGTTCCGAAACACGTATGTTACGGCTATTGATTATTTTTTTTTTTTTTAGCTTAGATCAATAAGTGAAAATAATTGAAATCGCTAAATACTTCCTTTCAATAGAGATAATCTAGTTTCGAATTGAAATATGTCGAGAATTTAAGAATGAAAAGAAAACCCTTCGATGACGTCATACAAGGGAGGTCATACATTAGTTGTCACGCTCTCTAGTTAGCGGCTTCATTCAAAGCCACGTTATTTATTGCTGCGAAGAACAAATTAATTTGAATGGGTTTTCTTACCAGGAAGACATTTTTTTTAAAAGCGCATAGTGAGAAATTAGAACAAGCTAGGGTAAACAAGATCCAGGGAAAAAAGCGTGCTCGTTTCGAGTCAACAAAAACTAGATAGTTTTTATCTTAGTATGAAGGGTAGTTTTTAAATGAAAATTTATTGTTTAAAATTTTTAATTTGAAACTCGTAATTAATTTATTTTATTGGGATATGTACGTGTTTGAAATAATTTTCGATAGTTTTGGAGAAGGAAAAAAACACGGTTTTCTCATAATTTGTGGGAATTGCTCTTAAGCTTGGTTACATATGAACAATTTGTTGTTTAGTAAAGGTCTAACAATTGTTGGTGGCAACAGAATACACTCTCGGTGTTGTAAAATACACTTTCAAAAAGGTGTTATAAATAAACTCCTGCTCACAAAGACCTGAATATACAGGAAAATGTGTTGAAAGAATGGGAAAACTACAGTTCAAAATACAGGGTGTCTATAAAAGATTGGACACATTTTGATGTTGAATACTTCATAAAATAACGAAAACAAATTTAAATTGATAGCACTAATGGTTAGATAGACTCGAAAAGTTTTATGTCCCTTCCACATGTGCGCTGTTCGTGGCGCGGAGAATATAAAGACGGTAGTCACTTTCGCGACAGAAATACGGGCAAGCATGTCGGCATCCAAAGAGGGTATAGCGGCTGTAATCCTGTTCATCAACATTCGACACTTTATCCACCTGTAAACGATGTCCGTTACGAATCCCCAAAGAAAAAAAGTCTAGTGGCGTTATATTAGGTGATCTCGGTGGCCAAGAGAGAAAAACATACAATTAATAACGCAAGCAGACGATATTTACAAAAGAAATGAGAAAAACATAGAATTAATAACACGGGCGGACGAAAATTGCAAAAGAAATGATATTCAAACGGGAAAAGGAAATTTTCTATGGCAATGTTCACTATAAATGAAAATATACGAGTTATTCTATATTTGAATACCATATGTTTGTATATATCTTCATTATTTTATGAATTATTTAACATCAAAATGTGTCCAACCTTTTATAGACACACTGAATTCTTTTTCTTATCCATTTCAACCCTTCTTTACAATTATTCATTTCAAATTTCAGGTCTTTTTTGACCAGCGGTTCTTTTATTTGTATGGCTTTTTAAAAGTTGACATTCGACCCTTAAATGCGTAGCGATGTAGATCTGGATCGTATGTTTAAAACCTCATATGCCTTTATGTAGCAACCTTTGTATAGTGTATTTTTTTCTTCTTTTTTTTTTCTTCTTAATTTAAATTTTTCCAAAAGTAATTTATCACTTCCGAACGCTACTAGAATCTTTGAGAGTTTATTCCTTTATCTGTGACAATTGCTATCTGAGTACAATTTCATTTCGGCGGATGTTACGAATTACGATTATTTATATAAAAAGTAATAAAAACATACAGAAAGAATTGTTTTTCGTATAGGAACAAGGAAAGAGTTACGAATAATATTTATATTTTTGCATATACTGATAAATTATGCAAGAAAAATTTAGCTTTTTTTTGTGATGTAAAAATGCCTCAATGTGCAAAATCGGTTCTACAAAAGTTCATTAATCCTAAAGTATTTTTCCCATTAACTACATATCCCCATTACTCGGTTGATTTCAAATTTTATTTATTAAAAGTAAGAATTCATACATTTAAGGGTTAAATAAAATCACTCTGTTCCTTATGTAAAACTCAAGAGTCCACAAAATTAAGATGACGTTAGAAGGGGGGGGGGGGGGTATTGTTTTTCGGGGTTTTCTGGAGCAGAGGTCTTCAGAGTTGGTTGTTTTCAGATTATCTGGCGCCGTCAGCGACACGAGGGCTATAATGCGCCGAAACATTCGTCATTAGACAAGCCAACATACATTCACAAACACCCATGCATAACACGGGACTCGAACCCACAACTTCGTGGTCTAAAAGCTAGCACGCTAACCACTATACCATTTGGTCGGCAAGGTCTTCATGAGAATCGTACTGTGCAGTAGCATTATAACACCAGCGCCGTCATTTTAAGCTTGTACAAATGACGAGGCACTAATACCCGAGCTAGTAACTCTCACACCAAATTACCACTCCGCCATCGAAAGGACATAAAGACCTCGACGGATTTAACATGCAGGGAAGTCACCGCCAAATTGAAAGCATAAATAAGTTGTGAATAAACAATGGGCTCGTCAAATTGCGACTGAAAATAATTCCACACGCTCCTTATTTTCTTGGAGGGGCGGCGTTGATATTTTAGGTTCAATTTTTGTATACCAGAATGTTCTCTCTTGTACCTCTGGCATTCCGGTGACAATATAAAACTCCCGAAATGAATTCTTGTAGTTCGGAGATTAGACACCAGTGATTAACCACTTTCAGTTCAGAAGCAGTTCCAAAATGCTAAATGTGATGCTAGATTAATACGTCGATGTGTAATTTATCATGTTTTTGTTGTTGTTGTTTTTTTGTTTTAGAGTAATTCTGACGAGTTGGTTGAGTTGGGTATGAGTAAAATTAACCCTTTGCACTCCAGGCCTTTTTCGCGCGGAGGAATTAGCAACTCGAGACATTTTAGGTTCGGCTGGTGTTTATGGATTTGCTTCATAGAAACTAAACACAGTCATTGGCCTTGCATCGAATTTCCGCATCACACCTAATGGTCCTCTCGTGGTTTGGCATCCAATCGTGTGGCGTCTGAGAGGCGCCACTGAAGTGCAAAGGGTTAAAGGCTGAAATATGATAATTATATTAATGGATATTCGTGTTGAAATATCAGATCAAAATTGAAATATGTCAAATGCAGTGATTGAATTGGCCCGTTCTTTTTTATAAATTGAGCATTCTTATATAAATGTTAAAACACTGCCAAGAAAAATAGGAAGCATAAATGAATATGAGAGATATTTAATTTGACGAGTTCATTTCTCATTTCAGCAGCATTTTAGATAAAGAACTTGAAGGGGATTTTTTAGTCATCTTAATGGCATTTTGTTTAGATTCGGAATTAACATCAGTGCTCATGAAGTTATTAACTCGTTATTTAATAAAAAAAAGAACCACAATTGATTGATGCAATGGCTGCTTACGATATATGAGATATTAAGAATTCAATTTTATTTATACGTAACATTTAATTTAAGAGATAGTAGCAACATTCCCAAATTTTACTAAAATTCCCACGACCGCGTGATGATTGTAATTATCTCATAAGGTTCAATATATCCAATTGAACCGAACCGCCCTCATTGCTTCCGTACATTAGTCGAATTCAATCTCGAACTTTCGAATGAAGTAGAGGAAACAAACGTTCCATTATATGCCTCCCATTATAAATACCCAACCCCGTGCTTTAATATTTCAATTACCAGCGACCACAATCTTTTCGCCACCTCTCGAAAATTGGCGACTGCGTTTCTGTTGATTACAGTCGTTTCCCTCATCAGTGTACTCTGGAAACCTTTCCATTACGTGTATCGAAATTGAAACGGGCCAATTGATTTCGCCACTCCTTCCAATAGAACGATTGGATCATGGTCCCATGTCTAATCAAACAGTAAACAAGTTTGGAGGGCAGTAATGGATAAGAGGGTGCTGGAAATTTCGATGCTATTTCAAGAAATATCGGCATAAGTTCGGGCGTGTCCGAACCTGTTGTTTTTTGGACGAGGGCAAATGAGTGGAGGTTTTGGGGCGACCCATTATGGGAGTATTGTCATCGACACCACACCTCGATCTGGATATTCCTAGAGGTTAGGCCCCTCATATCGTATGCAGGAGGCGATTTCGGTTAATATGCGACGGAAAAAAAGAGACAGAATTGCGTTTTTCGATTGATGGATATCGATAAGTGTCAGATTAATACGTCGATGTGTAATTTATCATGGTTTTTTTTCTTTTAGAGTAATTCTGACGAGTTGGTAGAGTAGGATTAAAAGCTGAAATATTGACAATTATATTAATGGATATTCATGTTGAAATATCCGATCAAAATTGAAATATGACAAATGCAGTGATTGAATTGGGCCGTTCTTTTTATAAATTGAGTGTATACTCAGATAAATGTTGAAACACAAAAATTAAATTAATAATGCGGGTGAATTTACACATTTTATGCTATTAAAAATATAGTCTGATTAATGCTTTCTAATATCACCGTATTATAAAGGCTCTTCGTAATTTTCAAATTGTTTCTTCCTATTGATTCCGTAAAATAATGCTATTTGCATTTCATTGACCTCTCCAATTTTCAACTGTCTTATTCTTTTCATTGCTTATAATTCTTAGCTCGATATAATGAGGAGAAATCTTTTGGATTTTCTGGGATTTTGTCGATTCAAAACATAAGCTACATTTGAACTTCTGGCATGTTTTAAAACCTATGTTAATATTTTCATAGCTAGTAAAGTTAACTTTTTTACTTCACGACATATTGTATACTAGTACTGAAATACAGGAGAAACATTTCAGATTTTCTGTGATTTTGTAGATTTATAATATAAAATACAACATTTAAAAAGTTCCTTAAGAATAATATAGTCCATAAAAACAAAGATTTTAATATAAATCCTTTATATGCATTGTCAATTTTTACATGCAATTGCAACTTCTTGAGCTCAGATCGAGGTTTCACAATGTTTGACCACTAAGAACAAAAGATCCATTCCGAACTATTTACTAACTTCTTTTTTCCCCTCAAAAAATTTATTGAATACACTGTCATCGACAATTAGACAGCGATCTACGAAAGCTGACAAGTCTGACGTAAGGCAATAAAAACATGTATCTTTTATTTATTTTGATTGAAAAATTTTGGCAACAGGAAAGAGTTTCAACAATGATCGGTTAAAATTATTACACTTATAGAATTGCTACGCAACGCAAAGTTGAATAGACTGGATATCACTCCTTAATGAATATATGCATTTACGTTTCTTTTATTTATTTTGATAAAAACAATTTTGGCAAAAAGATAGAGTTTCAACAAATGATCGGTTAAATTGTATTTATTAGTATTCGGAAGCAATTATAGAAGCGTGTGTGCAAAAGCGACTTTTCAGTGAGAGTGACAACCCCAAAATTTGAAAGAATTCATTGTCATCGACATCGAATCTATCTGCCAAGTTACAGCCTGATTGGATTACGGCAAGTGGGTTAATTAGGCCTCCGCAGATTTGCCTGACATCGCCAAACATACACACAATTTTCGAAGTTAATATAAAGGATTTAATAATAACTTAAAATATTCTATTCAAATTGTGGCAACAAGTTCTCCCGTCCAACCTAACCATTCGTTCCGAATGATTGATCGAGTTAAATGAGGAAATGAAGAGTGAAATTTTGATAGAAATACCCAGGAAGTCCACTTGGCATGAAATTTAGGAAGGGCAGAGAGCGGGCAGGTACCCAGAACGAAACTAGCAGACGATTTTCGTCGAGCTTTCTTCCGGCCTAAATGAAGTTTAATCTGGAGAGACCTTCGCAGCATCCGGTTGCTTCGAATGGAGAAGAAAGAAAATTGCATCGGTTTTTGAACCAGGGTCTTATAATAAGCGAGTGAAAGTTGTCAGCATAAATTAGAGTCGAATAATTCTTTTAAACTATTTTTAAAAGGATTTTAAAGATATTTTCTGACACTACACCCGTATTTAATTTATTTCATTCTAAAGTTTCAGTTCAGTAGAAAACGAAATTTGTAATCAATAATTACTTGCGACAGGTGGAAAAATGAGGGAAATGCTTAAAGTTATTAATATTAAAAATGTAATTTTTTAATATTAAATTATTAGTGTTGAACAATTAGAATGAAAAGTAAAATGTCGAATTTTCACCGACTCTACCGCTCAATATATGGAAGTCTTTGCTTATACTCTTACTTAATGGAATATTGGGTCTTATTTAATAGAATATTGGGTCGTACTTAATGGATTATTGGGTCTTATTTAATGGAATAATGGGTCTTACTTAATGGAATATTGGGCCTTACTTAATGGAATATTGGGTCTTACTTAATGGAATATTGGGTCTTACTTAATGGAATATTGGGTCTTACTTAATGGAATATTGGGTCTTACTTAATAGAATATTGGGTCTTAGTTAATGGAATAATGGGTCTTACTTAATGGAATATTGGGTCTTACTTAATGGAATATTGGGTCTTACTTAATGGAATATTGGGTCTTGCTTAATAGAATATTGGGTCTTATTTAATGGAATAATGGGTCTTACTTAATAGAATATTGGGTCTTGCTTAATAGAATATTGGGTCTTACTTAATGGAATATTGGGTCTTACTTAATGGAATATTGGGTCTTACTTAATGGAATATTGGGTCTTGCTTAATAGAATATTGGGTCTTATTTAATGGAATAATGGGTCTTACTTAATAGAATATTGGGTCTTGCTTAATAGAATATTGGGTCTTGCTTAATAGAATATTGGGTCTTGCTTAATAAAATATTGGGTCTTATTTAATAGAATATTGGGTCTTACTTAATAGAATATTGGGCCTTACTTTTAAAAGAAAATGCTCAAACGATTATTTAAAGCGCGTGAAGGTGAAATTACATTAGAACATGTACAGGGTTGCCACTCAAAATAAAGAAGAAAATTTCCTGAATTGTTTAGGTCTTCCAGATGAGGAATTTTTATTTAAATTTCAAACGCAATTATCCAAAACACATGCCTTAAAGTAAGATTATCGGGCTAATAAAGCGAAGTAGTTTTAATAGTAACTTTTCAAAATATTGCAAATCAAAAATGTTTATTTCCCTAAATAAAAATTTTTGGAAATAAAATTTTTACTTCGCTACGAGAGTAGTAGAATGATGTGCAATGAACTCTGAAAATTAAAAATCGAATTTCCTGACTTTTGCAAAAATTTAGACAGATTTTTTATTTTCCTCTGACAGTTCAAAGTTTCATCCGAATTCCAGGTGCTTCTTAGCTAGATAAATATTTCTAAAGTTAAATGGAAGTATTAGTTGAGCGTCTGCTACGATGAGATGAAGAAAAGCAAGAATTTAACTTTGCTTTGAGCCATGCTAAGGAGAAACAATGCGACAGCAATATCTTCTATTACGTCTCGTAATTTGGAACCTGGCAGATAACGTGGCATCGACACCTGATCTATGCACCTGATCCAAACGAAACCTTCACAGGAAGAAGAAAGAGAGAATGCTCGCAGTTGTGGTGGCCAGAAAAGAAGTGTAGATATTGTTATCCTAGGTATGGTTTCAATCAAACTTTGCTCAAACTGCGACATGAAGAGGGACATTGCAATTAAGGGAGAATAAAATGAAAATTTATAAGGTAAATTTGCTCGCTACTGCTATAAATTTAGCAGAATCTTATATTTGTTCTCTATCAGACTTTGTTCAAGCTGCAATTAGATTGCTATTTAAAATCAACAGCAAAGTTTTTCCACGCCTTTTTTATGAATAGAATTTTTTTTTTTTGTCATTGATAGCATGAAAATCTTCAAAAACTAAACAGGTTTTTGATCCAAAAAAATTACTTAACATTTTTCAAGAAAAACACATTCTGACTTAATTTGTCAGAGCATGTTAGTGAAGCAGGCATTCAGAGCATGTCATAACAGACCAGAAAATGGATAGACTGATAACTTTTACTCTGAATTATCTCCATATTTTAAAGTACTTAGTAAAACATTGATGTTTTTGAGCCATCACATTTTTCGTTAAGACAAAGAAAGGCTGGGAACCACCATTTAAAAATACTCCTTATTCTTTTAACCTCAAAATTCCACCTTCCTAAAGACTTTTGTGGTTCAACTTTATTTTTAAGGATTAAATACATTTTAAACTTATTATAAACTCAACATTTCACCTTCCAGTGGAAAATACAGATAATGCTCGTAATCAATTAAAAAAACATAACGCGAAATTAAGACCCCTATTTTCTACTAAATCAAAAACAGCATTCTCATAGCGCTTCTATTTCTTTCACTCGGTAGATCAACTCACAAAACGAGTAGATAGATGGTTTCTTTTTAAAATCTTGTATTAATACCTCTCAAGGAAATTGTACCTGCGAAGGTATTAACACACCTAATTAATCTGAATCTCCTCTTCCTTATAATCGAAGATGGCATCCGTTCCTTTGGAGCCCCAATCAGGATCGTATATAAGGGACATAATATCGGCCCGGTAATATTAGATGTATGCCTCCCTAGATTTTCAGTATAATCATTAATAAAATTTTAATAATCATTGTTAATAAAATAAATGTAACATTTAATTAATTTTAATAATTAAATGTTTTTAATAATGAAATGTTTTTAATAATTAAATGTTTTAAATAAATACTTTTTTTTTAATAATTAATATTTTTATTCTTACAATTCTTCTTAATACTTTATACTCCATTAATTAAAATACTTCTTAAATATTAATATTTTTTGCAAATGAAAATAGTTTTAATAATTATAATTTTATTTTATTTAAATATTTATATTTCACTATTACTTCAATAATTGGTGATCGCGAATGTGATTGGAAGGCATTGGGCTATTTTTTGTTGTTTTTAATGTTAAGGAAAGCAATCATTAATATTGAAAGAAACAATTATTTAAAAAAAAAAAAAATTCCTTCAGTACAGTCCCATTTTTCATAGACACTGACTGGCCCGGTGAATGCACAGGACAAAACTATGGCCAGTACTACTTTGCGATCATTCCAGAACGACCATACTTAAAGATTTCACCGATATAGCGAGAGAAAAAATAATACTTTTGTCAACTTATCTGATCGAAAATATATATCCAAGAAGCTTTTGAATTACAACAAGTTTAATTCTGGGTGCAAAGTATAGTATGATTCTAAAATAAAAACTAAAGAAACGTTTACATTTCTAGTGAGTTAAAAAAAAAGGCAAGCGTTGCGAAGTTTAAGCATAAGAATCATGCAAAACATGCAATCACAAAACAAACTCATACAAAATGAGATTTCCCAAAATGCATAACCCCTTAAAAGAGTTCATTAAGCTGTGGTTACTTTTTTAGCAAAATGCTGAAGAACTTTCTTAAATACTAAAATAAGAAGATGTAGTTTAGCTCTTTTGCTAAAACATTTTGAAGCAAAATATAAAAATCGCTAATTTTGTTATCCTAAGGTTAGTTATCAACCTAAATGAACAAGTAGGCTAAAGGGTGAAAAGTATTTTTCTACTTGATATTGGTATAAAATAGCTTTATATTTAAAGTTAATAAGGCCTTTATAGCAAAAAAGTGTTTTAATTGTGTTAAATTAAACATCTCTAGTGATGGAACTCGCAATCATTTGAGCATTTTGCTAAAATGAAAATTGTGATTTTAGCTTTTTTGCTAAAGATATTTTGCACGTCAGCATTTGTATAACCCAGATAATTTTCATTAAAAGAAGGCACAATTAAAGACTGATAGATTACTAAGCACTTATTAAAATAAAAAATATCACTGAAATATTAAATGATCCAATACGGTCTCCTCTCCCCTTATGATTATGATTGGTCAGCATCACCATTTAGAAGAAACTCAAAAAATAACTTACCTGATTTCCTTAAGAAAGTGTTATCCATAGATGAAAATCTCACAAGAAGCATTTCTTTTTGCGCATGGTCAGTTCATATCCAGTCATTTAAAATCAATCATCATCCAAAAAAAAAAGAAAAAGTTCAACACATTTCAATATCAAAACCTCGCTAACAACCACACATCGAAACCACGTGAAGAAGAGTCGCAAGCACAAGTATCTGCCAAAGAAAAAAAATACCAGCGTCAGAAATCACTGCAAAAATAAAGGTATAAAAAAAACACACTTCAGCGTCAAGAAACGCGTTTTCGAAATTGGATAGAACAAGCCGAAGTGACCGCACGCGGCCAGATAAGAAGGTGAAGGAGGGGAAGAGGGGACGTCCTAAGATTAAGCAAAATAATTCACGCCGCCCGTTACACACTGGCGTAAACAGCGAGCCAGCAAACCTGAAAAAACAAAACGGGAGAAGGGGGAGGGGGGGGGGGACGCTGACCTTTGAGACAAGTTTCCAAACATCGATATCATAGAAGGGGGATGGAGAAATAATAATAAAAACACCCAATTTTATTTTATTTTTTGTTCCGCTATCCCTTTCCAGTAACTAATGCGGAGAAATTGAGGGCGACCCAGTGGTGTCCCCATTTTGCAAAAAAAGCCGGAAAATATATTGTAATAATAAACAAATTCCCAATGCACTTCCATCGTGATATCCTGATTGGCTGTTGAGAAAACCCAACCGCAACGACAGTGGTCATTTCGAAGTGCTTAGGACTGGCCCTCGACGAACTCTAATTGGTTACAAAGTCATCGGACACCTCTTGTCCCACTTCGAAAGCAAGTTGGGGGGGGGGGGGGGGACTCTGGGTCAAACGTTTGAAGGAAATGATGAATGATAAGAAAATGTAATCATGTTTTGACGAAGTCGAATTTTGAAAGAAACAAAATTAAGTCGTGAATATTTAACTTCAAAGAGTGATTACAGTTTTTTTTTTAATGTATCATATGCTTTTATGCGAGGACAGAAAATAATACATTTGAGTATTAGCATTTATTTGAAGCCACATGGCAGATTGCATATCTTCTTAAAGTTTAGACACATTTTTAAATAAAAATAATTGATTAAATAAAGATGTTACGTTTGAGAAAATATAGAAATGACTGTGGAACTTAAAAAAAAAAAAAAAAAAAAAAAAAAAAAAAAAAATGATCACAGCATTGATCAACATACTTTCATATTAGGCTGTCTGAAAAGTATTCGATGTCTGGAAAAATTCCAGTTTCAAAATAAAAACATGTAGACATTTGAAGAATAATTTAATAATTGAAAGTTGGCTTAGATTAAGACTGAATGGTTGAATGACTTAGATTGAGACTAAATAAAATTTAAAATTTGAAGATTAGAGAGAGAAGTAAATAAAATGAGCAATAGAACAAACAAAAAAAAAAAAAGTATAAAAAATAACTAACCCCCTCCCCCCATATTTACGCTAGTATTTTACAGCTTGGTTGCTATAGTGAATAATTATATCGAGTACAATAATAATATTAAAAATCTAAAAAACACTACAATTCATTGTACTGTGATCTAATGATGATGAATATGAATACGTAGTTCAAAATCTTGAAAAAAAGTACAATGCAACTGAAATTCGAGTTTTGTCAACCTTTTTGAGGCAATTAGTAACCCTCTTACAAAGTTTAAAATGAGTGAACAAGTTTTACATTAATGTCCTTCCTTACTTGTACCATTTTGTGAAGAATGACCAAACGTCTTAATTTGTACTTTAGATATTTGAATAATACTTTTTCTAGACTAAAAGGATAATTCTCTTTACACACGCTACGTTACAATCTTCAATACCAGTGCATTTAGAAACTACTTTCTATAAAAACTTAATATATTTGGTGAGCAGGTACAAAAATAATTACTTAATGAAATGACTTAAATTAAAAACTCGAAAAGAGTGCCTAATATATTTTATTTTATGTTTCAAATCCTCAAGTCAATGCATATGCAGGAGCTCCACCTGCTCTTATCCTTCGCTATTTTAATTTTCATTTATAATAGACTAGCAGCATACCCGTGTTTCGCCACGAAATTTTACCATGTGCAATATTTTAGCCAGCTGTGAGGCCCAGCGTTGCGGAAATCCGTCATTGGTGTATAGGCCTCTATTTTTGGGGCTTCGCTCGCAGGAAGGTTCATCGCAACGCAAAATCGAGCTCGCTACGCTCACTGAAAAATTCTTTGACACCTAAGCACAGACTTACTTAACTCGTTGAAAGGTTCATTGCTATGTAAACATGAGCTCGCTCTGCTAGATGAAAGGTTCATTGCTGCGTAAGCGTAAGGTCGCTTCACACACTAAAAACTAATTGCTAAGTCCAATTAGAAGGCCAAAACTATTTGTATCAGAACTGTAGCCCAATTAGAAATCGTTTTGTAAAATATTTGTTAATTAATTAAAAAACAAATAAAATGTCAAAATTCTGTTTTTCAAAAGTCCAATTAAAAGGCTAAAACTACTTATGTTGAAAATTTCAGAGCTGTAGCCCTATTAATAAATATTTTACAAAACGATTTCTAATTAATTAAAAAAATTAATTAAAAAAGAACTAAATAAAATTTTAACATTCTGTTTTTGAAAAGTCCAGTTAGAAGGCTAAAACTACTTAACTTATGTTGAAAATTTCAGAGCTGCATCTCTATTTGAAGTCCCTTTGTAAAAAATCAATTAATTAAAAAAATTAATCAAAAAAGAACTAATTAAAATTTTAACATTCTGTTTGACATACATAAAATTAGAAAGCCAAAACTACTTATGTTGAAATTTTCAGAGCTCTACTCCAATTTTAAGTAGGTTTCTATAGATCCACAGAGCCACAGACAGACACACAGCTTGTTTTATTATTACAGATAGACATTCGGTGAAAACAATTTTATGTCCTTTCATGAGGTGATCTTTTTCGTACCTTCTCGCCAAATGCCAAGATTTTATTAGAAAGAATTGTTTCAAAAAACACTGAGCTAGAAGATTGTAACATAGGAGGGAATGATCCTTACTATGATTTCCTCTTCAGTAGGAACCACTGCAACTTCATCCAAGAAACAATGTTATCGTCCAATTTATGACTTTCCTAACTTCACAGGGGCCAGAGTTCAAAAGCGAAATGCTTTATTGAATTAAAGAGCTGATTAACCGGCTCTGGCGATGAGCATCTCATATTCTCTGCTGAAAACGTCGCCAACGATGCCGCTGCAGATAAACGGTAATGAGTGGGGAAGAGCTCAACCCAATAAACGAAGCCACCCGCGGTTACGAGAAATATAATTTATTGCGTTTAATATTTGCTGTTGCGAGTGGAATTGTTAAGAGCCGAATGATTCTATTTCATTTTGGGCTGTTCCAGAAGATTTATGTCAGACACTTGTTAGGGATCATAAAACGAGGATCAGACAGAAAAAGAGATTGATTCTGATTTTTTCATTTCCCATTTAAGAAATTCAATAGGCCAGTTGCATCTCACTCTTCCCCCCCCCCCCCATCTTTTCTCCTTTTCCCTTCATCTAGCAATAATCCTGGTCGACAGATTTCTTAAATAAAAGATGGATTTTTCACCGGGAAGAGCAGAAAAGCATTGCCAGATGCCGATAACACTGAAAGAAAAAAAATTGGGGTGCAACAACGTTATAATAAATTGTTTTTGTATTTAGGTATTTCCGTTCGAAAATTAACCAAAGTGATATACTAGATGGGATAAAGAGTAAATCTTTTTTTTTTTTTTTTTTTTTTTTACTTTCAATTGACCATATATTTAAATTCGGCAAAAAAAAAAAAATCGATTTTTCCCCCCCCCATTTCTCCACGTTTTGAAAAAAAAAAAAAAAAAAAAAAAAAAAAAATACCTATCTGTGTGTACGTGGTCAGCATAACTCTTGAAGAAATTTCCCTACGATGTTCAAATTTAGTATGCGATTACAATGGTGGCCATGGGACCTACCATTAAGGTTTTCGTCAAAATCGTGCATACACATAAGTTTGAAATCATGAAAAATCATGTTTTTCAGCAATTGTTAAAAAACAGCTTTAACGATTTTGATTAAATCTCTGTGCTTATGCCTTCCCACTGACGGTCATGGGAATGGGCTAAATTCCCCAGTTGTTTTCCCTGCAATAACTTTTAAATTATATTTCTAATTCAAATACATAATTTTTTAATTATTTTGTTTTAGATAGGTTATAGATTATCATTCTAATAAAAATATCTAAAATATATCTTATTTTAAATTTTATTTATAAACTTAAAATTTTTGTGTATTGCTAGAAAAACTGGGGATCCTAAGACGTATATATACGTGCATGACCGTGTTAAAGTGTTGTAATCGTTCTTCGAAATTCACGAAGAAATGCGATAAAAGCGTAAAATGATGAAAAACGAGTGCCTCTAATACAGAGCTCTCTGCTCTTGCCCATCAACGATTTTCTGTTTCACTCACAAGAAAGGACAATATAATGTACATCGAATAACATCGCCAATTTCGCTATCTTGGCGGGGTTCATTGCCAAAACTATCGTCGAATAGGCCATTTTTATTTAAATGAGTGAAAATGGCTAATTGAACGGAATCAAATTTTAATTCAATGACCAACATAGTGTAATTTAAAGTTGTTCCCCACTCGTAGTTAATGGTTGTATGATTCTAAACTGATTACCGAATCAAAGTCAATTAAATTTGAGAGAAAGGTTGTTTAATTTAACTACACTCTACAACTTTCTGTAGACAATACTGCCAGCACCCTAATTAAGAATGTAGTAGATACGTTTTCAATACATTATTTTCACTATCTGGTTTACCCTTATCAAAGAATGATTTCAACTCCATCAAGAGATTTTCATTCTAACAAATTGAAATTCAATCCAATGACCTATAACGATTTTTGTTTCTAAGGAGGAAACAGAAAAATAAGCATTTACAAAAACTTGCATTCGGAGTTTCTTAACTGACGGCTGCAAAATGCAAGTGTGATCAGGGTACAACCTACTTTTAAGGGAGGAGTCGAAATGGACGCCGGAAAAAATAAGTTATTTGAATATTTCTTGCGTAAGGCTTACACAAGGATCAAACTGTGCCGAAATATTGCAACAACATTTATAATTACGAAATTTTGAAGCTAGTTCAGATTAGATGGCAAGGAGTCAACACCAGAGCCTCAGTCTCATCCACGCCAATCTCATGTTAAGATCATTATGCCGTAGACAAAGTTCCTAATATCCCCTTTAGCAATTAGATATTAAGCCATCATCTGCAGCAATTCTGTGTGAGTTTCTTTTTCTTGTGACGCATATGTATATGTTGACACTTACCTTGCGGCGTCGTAAGACATTATACCAAAATCACTTGATTAAAAAAAGTACAAAAGCATATGCAAAGTTTGAGGAATGTACGTGCAAATTGAGAATGTTGAAGTGGAAAAATTGAATATTTGGTCATGAGTATACGTAAATTGAACGCACTAAATTGAGAATATTTACAAACATATCAAGGATTCCTTATTACAGGAAGATAATCTGAATACGTTATATTATATATTTTACACTAAGCTCCGTACCTCTTAAAAAAAGCACTTTTGGTTAAATATTGTAGGGCTCTAGAGCCACTCGAGTACTATAGAGTTACTTAGAGTAGAGAAGGAAACGCCTTCCAAGAGGTCTTTTAATGGAAAACAGATCCACATTTGCATCTCAAATAAAATAAGCATCTCCCCTCCTCGAAAAAAAGACCCCCTCCCCACAAGGGTAGGAAATGGACTTAAGTTATAATAGCCAACTCAACGACAGCCATCTACAAGGATTTTCTTTTTACCAAGAGATTTATTTTCACATGTGGGTAATTCCCGACCTTTTTTCTCACTCAACTCGTACATTTCACAAGGTCATTCTTCACGATATATTTTGCTACAGGGATAAGCGGGTGGTCACCAATGATGTCGTGCATTTTAACCGCAGTACGGATTTTGCCATTTAAACAACGCGATGTCAAAATGGGCCGGATATTAAATTGAAGTGAATCAACCTGAAAGTTCATCATTTCACTGAAATGAACGATACTGAATGTCCTTGGTATCTTTCGTAAAATGTTCGATAACTATGAAGGGAATAAAAATATCTTTACAGATTTCTTCACGAAAAAAAACCCACAAAGCAAAGTATTAATTCTTTCTAAGCATTGACAAATTTTATGTGCACTCGCAACTAATATAAGTGAATTTGAGCTTATATCGACTTGTTGATTGATTTATGATGTTGAGATTGTTGATGTCACCAACTCGTCTGGACCTCTTTGGTCTATCATCCAGACTAATTAGCGAGATGGTTTATGTCATCCACTCTAGTCTGGATTTAATATTATTTAACATTACTTATTTTACTATTTTATTCTCATTATTGTTCCTCAATCCCCCTCCGATCCCCAGATTTAATGAGATAGTTGATGTCACCCACTCGATCTGGGCTGGATACTGAATCTCAACAAGTCAGTCGTCTGACAGCTGTTATCCTGTTAAGCTTTGTTTTCAGCTCTGTTAAGTTTATTGTTAAGTTTTCTGCCTTGTCTGTATTTCTGTGTCCAATCAATATGTCACCAATCAATTTGTAACCAACCATTATGAAGGGGTATAGATCTTCGGATCAACGCCCCGTAAATAAAAACTTTTAAGCTAAGATCGACTTTTCATAGAGTTTGATTACTACGAAGAAAACCATCGATACCATACCAAGGAGTAACTCTTTTTTGACTTCAAAACTTGATAAGAAGTATTGCCATCGTCAACGAATCTATGTGCCAAGTTTCAGATCGATTGGTTGGTTGTTTTCAGATTATCTGGTGCCGTCAGGAACACGAGGGCTATAATGCCCCGAAACATTCGTCATTAGACAAGCCAACATACATTTACAAACACCCATGCCTAACACGAGACTCGAATCCGCAACCTTGCGGTTTTGAAGCTAGCACGCTAACCACTAGACGGTTTGGTCGGCCAGCTCGATTGGATAACTGTAAGTCGGTAATCCAAAACAGTAATAGACACATGCAAAAAAGCGGCCTTTTAGTTGCCAGAGTTCAAAATATGATAAAAGGCATTTTCACCGTCAACGTTTCTTTCTGATCGATTGGTTGATTCAACTCGATTGGTTGATAACAAGTTGGTTGATTACATATTCTACCTATAGAATCACTTTAGATCTTCAGTGGTATACAACTGAGCGACAGCAAAAACAAAAGTCTCGAGCAGTTCAACAAATCTAGAGCGTCAAAATGGCGCTGGAGGTTCAACATTGCACCAATTAAATCACTCACGACCTTTCATAAGTTAGGAAAATTCTATATTTTGATAGAAAATCTCAATAAATTTTACCTATGTCATTAATTAAAGTTTCCACTACTTTTTTTAATAGTTATAATTATAAAAAGCTATAACTAAAAGGAATATTAGTATAAAATACAATTAGAATTCACGAAATATTTCTATTATTACATAAGTATTTTCAAAATCTCATTTGCCGCAATTCTCAATGAACTCTATACATATGGGAAAGATGCAGGTGGTAACTCCGGATCTTATAAATTGTGATTTTTAGTAGTTCTTGAATTCTATATATTACATATTAGTATCATCTGATGATGAGGGAAAATAAAAAACGTATGCAAAAGAGAAGAATGCGTTATGTTCTTTTGAGGAAATAGCTTCAAAGACAAACCATTTCAAGCGAAACAAGAGGTAAAAGGTCTAGTATAGCAATAAACGAAACAGTTTAGTTCCTGACTTTTGATTAATTTTAGTCTTACAAAATCGTGGGCAGAGGGTCCTTGTAAGATAAGTTTTTCAATAACTAATCTACACATCATCGTTTACCCAACCACAAGTTAAGCTATAAATCAAGAAAATTGCCTCTTGTTCACAGAATTATGAAACCGTTGGAGTAATTTATGCTTCCAATAACTCTTGTATAAGCAGAAGAGTTTTCAAACTCTCTTATCAATAAAAGAATTATAATCATCAATTAATCTTCATAATGCATTTTTATTTTAGATACTTAAATGTTAAAATTTTCACAAAATGAAAAGTTCCACATTTCAATAATCCTAACACTCCCTCGAAAGTTTAAAACAGTAGAAGTCAAGTTTTTCCCCCCAAGTTAGCAGCGAGCAAAAGACAGCTAAACACAATCCATGGTTTCATATTTCAAATAAAATAAACAATTACTTTATCTTCAAATTTCAACTAATATTCAAATAAAATGGCTTTTACTTATTTTAATTGCACCGGTTAAATGGACAGTGAATTTGCATTGACAAAGCTACTTGTATATTCAGGATAGGAGGCGTCTAGCATCAAAAACTAATTTTATACAAAAGCTCTGTTCATCTGCCTGTCTGAAATCAGCCTTCTCAGATAAAACTGCAAATATTACTGGCAAGTGTGACATGTCAAAGGAAATATCTAGTCAAAATGAGTTGCGATATGAAATTCTACCGAACGTTAAGACCATAAGTACCAGAGATAAATTCATAATTCGTTGAGTTTATGCTAAACATGCTAATGTGTCGTATATCACAGCTTTTTTTTTTTTTTTTAATAAGATTTGTATGACTACAAAAAATATAACCATAAATATCAACAGAAAAGATTCCAAAATTCAACCGGAAGAGTGATTCCATGGTATATTGACCCTTTTTTGACTGAAGAATGATGTATCCAATTAGGACTTGGATATTCGGTGACAAGTTTTCATAGCAAGTTTTTGAAGCCAACTTGACAAAAAAAATTTCCATACAATTTTTCAAATGGACATGTTTTTTTTTAAATTTTTTTTTATTTTTATTCTCTGATGTCGTGTTGACGGGGTGAAAGGGCCAGTCATTAAATGTCACCAAACTTCGCATGCTCAGACGAGATGTACCGTTATATAAAAGTGTTTTTTGGACAATTTCTGTCAAAACGCACCTTTTTATTAAATTAGTCTTAAGTTAAACAACAGTAAACATTTAAAGATTGAAATTTTAGAATCCATATTTTGCAATATTTTCACTATTTAACCATTCTGAATATGTTTACGAAAGTTTACATTAAAAACATATTCCGTACACATTCCGTAAAATCTAATTACCAGTAAAAGAATCCCGTTATGGAACCCAACATTTCCGCAGTATTTTCACCTTTGAGTGATAAATAAGATTCTAACATAAAAATGTCGGCATTTTTGGCTATTGCTGCTTTTTGCACGAGACTCAAATCGGTTATGAGGGAAAAAGGTAAACCATTTTAGATAAGCCTGTGGTTTTGAGGATAATCTACATTTCGTAGGCCGAGAAAAACAGATACATTAACATATAATGTACAGCAAACATGTAATTCCTGCTATTAATTATAAACCTCACATCGACACTTTAATGCGTTGTCGCTTTAGGATGTTGTGTACGCACTGATAGCGGGTAATTGCTTTGGAACAAGTGATCGATACTTGGGCAATAATCTTCCCACACACTTCTCCCCGATTCACAGGTATTGGGTCAGAAACAATTACATTCCCGGTTTGGAAGCAGCGATTTATTTCAGAGTGGAACTATCTTTTGATGCCTTTTCGGAGAACCTCAGGGCCTTATTACGCAGAGATGGTGAACGCGCGCCACCGCTTCTTGGCCACTGTTGTGGCTCAGTATAATAAGCAACATGGACTGCATGTTTCACTTTGGGTATGAGCGACACACGCAACCTCTAGCCACAGTAGTAGCCCAATACAGTAAGCTCCATGGGATTCCATGCTTCGCTTTGGCTTGTGTGAGCGACTGAAGCAGTGGCGCGCGTTCACCACTCGAGTGGGTCTGTATAACAAGGCCCTAATTCGAAGACACAGAGATAGAAAACTAGATAGTGTCGACTTCGCGATGTCGGGAATGCATGTGCCATTGAATAAGGCACCCGGGAGTACGACTAGCCAGATGGTTGGTTTGTTGTTACAGTTAAATAAATTGGATGGCTCTTGATAACAAAACCATTATTTAATTAAAATCTTAACTTCGTTTGATTACTTTGCTAAGCTACTAAACTAAATAATATTTATGCTACTAGAGTCCAACAAGTGCCGAGGACTTCGTAGAAGGAACTGTGCGGCAGAGTGTCCGGTGCAAACGAATTTCTTTAGTCGAGAGTGAAATGGAGATGTTTTTTCAACGGAGAATCAAATTGAATTTAGTAAAAGGCTGTATTCTATTGGTTGAATTCCATACCACGTGGGGTACAAATATTTTGTGATAGGATGGGAAAAATCTCAAGTTGGGTGGTATGTATGACCTGGAACGGAATATCATCTGAGAAGAGAAACTCAAGAAAACCATCGGTTAGAAAAATGAAATGAATACTTTTAAAAGAAGGGGGGGGGGGGGGGGAGGTGAAAAAACACGTTTAATTAAAGCAAATGAAATTTAAAATTATTATTTTATTTTCAGATATTTCCACTCAGAATATTTCCAAAATAAATGGCAAAATATTATATTTTCTCTAGAAATATCAATAGACAAACGTAATCGTCTTCTTATAGGTGCCAATAGTTAATATTAGCTCGTTTACTAGTAGAGGATGCGTCTGAGCTTATTATACATCAATAAAAAGTAGAACAAAGAAAAGGCGACTTGACCATAAAGTGCCAACTCGCATTCCGACTTGACCAGAATGAACGGGAGTTATCTACCGCGCCCCAATCGCTCCAAGGCGCCGTCATTCTAGCTCCTTTGTTTTTCCCACTTCAAAAAATAATAAACAGCGCCCAGCATCCCTTCAAAGAATTGAGGTTGTTTCCAGCATCCCTAGAAAGAATTGAGGTTGATTCACTCGCGGCCACGAGGTGTCACACCGAAAATCCCTCCGAGGGTCATTTCTTACCAATTGAAAAGTTTCTTGTGATGGGCGGCATTTCATGTGGACAAGCACGCGAGGGTTTGTGTCGGTGTCAAAGGCACCCAGAATTCTGATTTGAGAATAAAAATAAGTCGGCTACAAAAATGAATGTTCCTTTTTTCACTTGATGAGGTACTATCCAGCGAGGTAATTACACACGCCACGTTTCAATTGTAACACTGTAAGGGGGGAATGCCTGTGGAGATTTGTCCCTTGGCCAAAAAAACGACGTGTATTTTCCATTGATTATTATTTGTGATGATTTTCTGCCTTATGGGGAGGCCTTTCTATCGCAAAATGTATCACATATTGCTATAAGGGAAAAACAAGATGACGATCACAGGAGAAAAACAGTTTAACCTTTAGAAGCGTAGTGGTTCCACACAGGAACCACTTACTTAAATTTTTATTTCTATACGCAGACTGGTTTTACGGCGAAACCATGTAATGTATCATATTAATCTATGTAATTTTTCGATTTTGTATCACCTGAAACAAAGTACAACTTATTTTTATGCAGAAAAAAATTGGTTATAGGTATGTTATTTGTGTTCCCTCTTATTTGCATTGTGGTTTCATAACGTAACCATTTACAAAATTTAAAATAAATGTGTTTTTTTTTTGTTTGTTTTTTTGCAAAAAAGAAGTATAACTTCATTGTTTTTCAACACATAAAGACGGACCATACCGAATGTCGATGAAATCGGTAATAAAATCTAAATTCGGGGATCAAAGGGTATAAGTGGACTTGGTACACTTCAAAAACTTTTTTTTTTATATTTAAGCCTTTAAAATTATACTTTTTACATATTTGGAAGTATTACTAGGTAAAAACTAAATTTGATATAAAAAAAAGTTCATATAGTGCTCAAACGTTTTAAACTAAAAAAAAAATTTTAAAAAATTCAGCAAATTTCAAAATCTATCTTCTTTTTCATTTTTCAATTTTTTTTTTTTTTTAATTTTTTTTTATTTTTTTTTAATGTTCCTAGTAATATGCTCTATTAGGCATCAGATTTATAACAAGTAAATTAGTTTTCGAGAAAAACGGTAATTACTGTACCTATATGTAAAAAAAAGCGTAAAAAACCGGTATTTTCAATATTTAAATTTGTAAAAAAAAGTTTATTTTTTTTGTTTTATTCATTCATATTTGCTAAAGTTTTAAGCATTTTGAGTAAGGTGGGAATTTCAAAAATCACGAACTGAGAAAAATGCGTTCGAAACATCAAAGGAGCTATTGCTTCAATGCTGAATTCTCCATAAAAATATTTTTTTTCTGCAGTTGCAGTTATCGGATGAGCTCAAAAACTTGCTAGAATAAGGAGAAGGTTTAAAAAATTATAAACCCGCAAAAAATAGAAATTTGATCCTTTATTATTTTTTGTGAAAACAAGGGGTACCTTGTTTTCTTTGGTACAGTACCCCCCCCCCAAAAAAAAAAATCAGAACGATGGCTATATCTTGTGCTCTAACTGTTGAAATAACAAACAAAAGGTATCGTTGTAAATCATGGAAGGTTTTTAATAATTGCATGTAGTTTTTTTTTTGTCATGAGGCGTTATCTACATATTAAAACTGAACCAAACTTTAAAAAGTTCAATAGCAACCTCATAATATTATCCCATATTTGGATTCAGCATACAAAAAAAATGTCGAAATACAAAAATTCGTAGTTTTCCAATGAATGGTTTGTAATTTAAATGATAAAAAGAAAATAATAAACTAATGTTAAATAAAAAAGTTGGTTTTTGGCCATAAATACTTAAATAATTAATATATTTCAGTGATTTTTTTTTCAAAAGATAGTTTTGTTAAATTGCCAAACATAAATAGCAATCAACTTTTGCATCCATTTCTTTTTTAATAATTAATTATTAATTAATAAAACAATTAAAAAAAATTTTTGAATAGAAAGATAAATTTTTTTTGCTTTCATTAGATTTACCATGGTCTAAAACCCCCACACAATATTTTTCTTTCCATTTTGACTTTTAGTTCTCGATTTATTAGCGAAAATGCAAAACACGCTCACTTTAAGGGACCGTATAGTAGACGACTATTGGAAAACTATCAAAGATTAATTCAAGGTAAACTAGAGGTGTGGAAAACCGCACATAGTTCAATTATCGTAAAATGGGGTGAATCGGAACAGAATTTCTTGAAATTACAAAAAGAAATATTATTTTATACAAACAAAAGCAGTTTTATTTCATATATATATTTTTTTAATCTGTCTAACGTGTTTGGAATCGTGGCACATATGTTTTGTGTGGTTTTCAACAGTGTTCTTTTTTTTTTTTTTTTTAAATCTTAGTTCTTAAATTACATTTATTTAAAAGAACATTTTTTAAGCAATTTCATTAAGTTATCTTTTAAAAAATTTACTGAATCATGTGATTTTTTTATTTTATAAATAATTTCAACGATCAAGTTACATTTGTGTTTACAGTGAAATGTTTCTGTAAAATAATCACGCTTTGCTAAATACTGTTTACTAATGCCTACATTTTATATTTATTAATTTTCTAATTATCAGTAGTACACGTTATACTTCTGCAATTACAGTTTTCGATATTTTATTTATTTCGTGTGAAGAATGCACATCTTTAACGTTGTAAATAAATTATGTTACCTTTTCTTTTATTTGCTATTTTTGTATTAATCTTAAACATGACACTATAAATCCAAGTAGTTTCTATGCAGTTTTAGACTAATATTTGTATTTTATAACGTCGTGAAACGATGCACTGACCGTTCGATTTCTCCCGCTGTGAAGAAGAACCTTAAAAATACCTTTCGTTTTATGGAAATTCTCCCTGAAGATTGGTCAAAAACATTATCGCTCATAAGTGACGTGTTTTTCAACATATTGCAATGAAATTTCGTAATTAGGGTAAATTATGCATTCTAAATCGAATGAAATGATAAAAAATAAGGGTTCGTATTGAAATTTTCGAAGATAGCGTTACTTTTACTTAGTAAACGGTCCCTCAAGAAAAAAATTGCATCAGATATATAGAAAATCGTAAGCAAAACATTTTGGTGCAAACAGTAAAAGATTCTACGATAATTAGAACCGAAGATATAGCCATCGTTCTTATTTTTTTTTTTTTTTTTTTTGGGTACTGTAAGTTGTTGGTACCATGTTGAAAAAACTAACCCATAAAAAACAAAGTTTTTACTATAAATCCTTTATATGCATTGCCGACTGTTGTGTACAATTCCAACTAATTTAGGCGATTTTGAGGCCAGATCGAATTTTCAAAATACTCGACCACTACGAAAAACACCATCGATTCCGTGACATTGGCTAACTTTTTTCTTTTGCTCCCAAAAACTTGATAGAAAGTATTCTTATCAGTCTATCAACCCAGTTTCAGCTCGGACGACGGCAAATGTATCAACTTGTCCTCCGAAATGGAAATATAAACCGGTTAGGATTTTCAAATTTGGTGTGCGGGTTTGGTGACCATGAGACTTACCATTATGGTTTTTGTCAAAATCGCGCATGCGCATAAGGTAGCTGCCATTGAAAAAATCATGTTTTTCAATTATTGCTAAAAAACGGCTCTAAATATTTTGATAAAAATCGCTGTGGTAATGCCTCTTAAGGTGTTCTAAACATCCCCACCTCCGGAATTCCCGTAAAAATGTTTTAATGGTGTAAAAAGTTGAAAACGAATGCCTTTAATACAGAGTTCTATTTCGTAGAGCATACCTCATCAACGATCATTTTTCTCCTCTCCTCAGTTTCACTTATAAGAAAGGATAATATAAGAATTATTGAAAAGTATATTTCCAAAATCTTCTATTTGGCGAAGATGGTAAAAACTATTGCCAAACTGGCATTTTTTTTTTAAATGAATGATGAAAATATAAAAACCGTCAATGACACAAATTGACATCAACATTTAAGTGTAATTGAAAGTTGTTCGATGTTCCGCATCCTAGTTTCAAATATTTAAAAAAAAATTAAATAAGTGTTTTTAAACCGGCTTTTGTATTATGTACTCAGATCTTAATAATCCCAACACATTTTCTCACCCATGACATACATATATAACAAAGTTTTACACTCTTAATCATCCTTCAGGAAAGATTTGCATTGTTTGTTAAAACGAGTTATAACGATTACTAGTTATCATGTTGAAACATTTTAAGCAAATTACACAAAATAATGTATACGAAATAATATTCATCAGGGTTTCAAACTTTACTGATATTTGTACCAAATTTTAAAATTGTGACTACGTTGGAAGTGGAACATTTGATATTCCTCGTTTGAAGCGTTTCGATCTTAAGGTACTTATTACACAGAGCCATTCGAGTGGCCACCGCTTCAGTCGCTCAAACAAGAGTCACTCGAAGTGAAACAGGTAATCCTATGGAGTTTATTATACTGTTACGAATTTTTGTATATTTGTAAATATTTCGTAGTGTTAATTTTTTAAGTAGTAAAATTTATGTACATTTCGCATAAGGCAATGCAATAGTTTGTTTCCCTGCAATGCGTCTCTTGATGCTTGTTAACGAGTTCTACAGAGGTAACGCTGGGAAGCGAGTTTTACAAGGAGCAGGGCATTTAACATTATGGTAATGGCAATCTCGCCAATTTGGCGAGATAGAGCCAAGTTGGCGACGGTTTTGGCAACTAATTTTTGTCGCCAAATTTGGCAATAAATCGCCAAATGTCGCCAAACTTGGCGACATTTTCGGTCCCCATATATATATATATATATATATATATAGGACTTTTCGACTACGATCTGGAAAGTTCTCCAAATATCTACCTCTAGAAGATTCACCTGTCCTATATAAGGCTGACGAAGAGAGCGGGGAATTTAGTTGTTAGCTGAGTCCATTAGTTGACTGGAATTACTGATTCTCAGTGAGCGCTCAGAGAGTTCCGAAAGCGAACTGTATTGCATTGTCTTTTGCAGCGATTTGAGCAGTTGTGTTGTCAAGTTTTTAACTGCTGTTTTGTGCTCTATTGTTGTGAAAAGAGCTGTATTCTGTCTACTAGAACGAGAAGTTCTTGAGTTGTAAAGGAATCTGTGAAGAGTTATATTGGAATAAATTTTTGCAAGCTTTGATCTGCTTTGGCTTCAAATCTTTCGAACCCGTCCACTCAACAATACTAAGCCACTGCTGTGGCTAGAGGTTGCGAATGTTGCTCTTGGCACTCAGATCCCAGCGAAACAAGCAATGATATGAATCTCAGTAGCAGCTTATTATTATGGGCTCAGGAGCCCGCCATCGCTTCTGAGCCACATCCGTGTCCAAAAGCGATGACGAGGGTTCGCCATTCGAGTGTTTCTGTAGAAAGGCCCTTAGAATTAGTTAATCGGAATAGCTTATTTATATGTGTTTGCCCTCGATTGACTATATCGGAAAGGGTACAATTGAATCACTCTCCTCTGGAACGTTAAGATCCCTTTCGACACTTTGAAATTAGTTAATCGAGAATATAATAGCGCACCTCAATGACGCTGTTATCAAATTGCAGAGTTGTGATTTCGTCGGAAGTGGGACATTAGAATATTCCTTGTTTAGAAAGTTTTGACCGTTTTCCACCCTCTGAAATTGGTTAATCGACAACGGAATAGTTTAATTTTTCTATGGTCGAGCTTATTGACATTTGTTTCTAAATATCAGGGTTGTGACTATATTTACAGTGGGATATTTGAATAGCCCTCGCATGGAACGTTTGAGGCCTTTTCGACTCCTTGGAAATGGAACTATTGGAAGTGGAACACTTGTAAATACCTCGTTTGGTACCTTTGACCTATTTCTGACCCCTTAAAGTTGGCTAATCGAGATAGAAATAGCGTACTTTTTCTATGTTTATTCTCGTTGACATTTGTACCGAATTTCAGAGTTGTGACTACATTGGAAGAGGGAGAATTAGTGATTGAGTGAGTTAATCAGTCAATGAAGGCCATTCTTAAATATATATAGAGATAAATTCAAATAAAAGTTATATCATAAATCCATGAAGTGTGTATTATGCAGGAATTTTCGTATCTTTTCGCGGCACATGTGACAAAAATAAAGTCTTCGAAACGATTCCCATTTCATATTCTTAAATAAATATATTTTTTTGAAAGATTAAACGCATTTCGTTTCTCGAGTGACAACAAGCTGATGCCAGGAAAGTACCCACTTCAAAATCAGACATTCTGTGCGTTAATTCTTTAAATTTAATTTGAAAAGGAGTCTCACTCAAAATTGAATAAAACGTTTTCAAATTACAATATGTAACCAAATTACTTGAAAGTGAGAAAATTTTGCATATTTCAGAGTACCCTGTGTGAAGAGTGAGGGGAAGAAGAAAACGCAAAAACATTATCGGGTTGACATTGTAGGTACTTACGTATTATCCGGTCGACCGTCTGTGAACTTTTTTCTGTTTGGATGTCCGTTTCAGCTTGAACTGGCGCCGTGTTGAATACCTCAGCTGCGCGGTGTACAAGGAGCCCGCCCTAACTAATAGTCTTTGACGGAGAACAGATTAATGGAAAACAGATAAGTTCATCAAACATATTAAAGGGAATGAAAGATATTGATCGACGGAATAATACTGTTGCACAAATTGTCTGTATATAGTGTAAATAGTGACGTATTATTTTAAAATTCTATTGTAATTTATTTTTATCTTATTTTATTTTTTTAACAGCGATTATACAGGTTAGAAAAAGGTGGCAACACCTAAAGCAATCGAGAAATTTCGAGACGTTTCTTTCCCGACGAATTGGCTGGAAATTTCGCGAATATTCTCACGCGCCTGGTATTTAAAGACCGTAGATCGGGAAAGTTTTCAGATTGATTTCGGACTTCGTTGAAAGCTGATCGTGTTCGCTTTGTTGACCTATTGGAGTGAGCTTGTATAATCGCTATATTCGAAGCTGTTCTTATTGAAGCTGGTATTGACGATTAGTAGTGATTGCACTGTTATCTGTGAATAAATTTTGTGAGTTTTCTGAAGAGAATAAATACTAGTTTTTATCTGAAAAACTGTGCCATCATTGCCTCAGTGGAAAAATTCATAACAATACGTAGTACTTTTTATATTTATTAATGCCTGATAATACAGCTCAAATTTCAATTGATAATATTCATGAAAAAATATATTAAAGTTTAAAAAAATCCCAGTATATTGCGCCAATATTTCTCGTCTTATCAATTTTACGTGACAAAAAAAAAGTATTCTAACAAAACTTTACAATCAGATAGGTCGTTAACACCCAAAAGTTTACTATATGGTTCCCACCTAAAACTAATCACGTAAGCAACACCCTTTCACAAATCCCATCTCCTTCGGCAACGTATCTCTCAACTCAACCCGCAATTCGTTACTCTATCTTTAAAGAAAAATATCACCCCCCCCCCCCCTTCTCTAAAAAAAAGAAAAGAGCACCAGGAAACATTTTTAAAGACAACCCTGGAGCCTCCTTTGCATCGAAATGGACAGATCGTGCGAGTCATCCTTTATTACAGCACAAAACATTATTAAAAAAAAAAAAAAAAAAGGACTCAGAATGCCCGGAAGGGAGTTGGGCACAACAAAACAAAGTGAACCCTTTCTAATGTACTACAAGGTCGTTTATGAGAACTCGAAAGTGCATCCACTGCTTCGTTTTGCCAGGAGTGTGGCATTAAAGAGATTCACAATGGACTTATCATTAAAACAATTCAACTGTAGTTTTTGACTCAGGGAGTATTTTCTTTTTCCACATTTATTACTTTTTCAAATCCATTATATTAAATTCGAGTTTGTTTGTTTGTAAAGGGCAAATCATCGAAGGAATTGTTAGTCCCCTTTCCGTTATCTAATCGAGCTGAAATTCAACACATAGACTTATTAGTCCATGACATGGGATCAAAGGTTTTCTTCATAGTGGTCAAGCACTGTGAAAAGTCGATCTGAGCTCAAAATCACTTAACCAAGTTGCAATTGCATTTAAAAGTTGGCAGTATGTATAAAGCATTTATATTAAGGAACATTTTTTTTATAGGTGGGATTTTTTAAATTTTAATTTTTTGCACTACTATGTAATGAGAAACTTACAAAAAGTGTTAAACCATTGGACTCCCTTAGGTCAACTTTTTTACTAAAACAATAGCGATACCTCAAATGGAAGGCGCCATCGAGATGGGATGTGCTACCATGAGTTGACTAATTAAACTTTAATCGGAAGTATTGAAAATTGAGTCTTTGCATGAGCTCCATATCGTTATACAAATGTTCAGTATATAACTGTAAGTAGTGACGTATTTCTTTTAAAAAAGTTCTATTTCATTTTATTTGTTAACAGAAATACACTATCTGGCCAAAAGTATCCGGACACCCAGTGGTATGGGCTTGGAGCGTCCTGAGGCACATATTAATATGATGTTGGTCTCCCTTTTGCATCGATGACAGCCTGCACACGTTTGGGAAGACTTTCCACCAATTTTTGATAAGTGACCATTGGAATTGCCTTCCAGGCGTCCATCACAGCTGAAGTGAGTGCTTGAAGTGAAGATGGTCGATTTGGCTGGCTACGTAATCTGCGCTCTAATTCGTCCCAAAGGTGTTCTATGGGATTTAGATCGGGGCTCTGAGAAGGCCAGTCCAGTTTTTGAACACTCATTTCGTCAAACCACGTCTGTGCAAGCCTCGATGTGTGAATGGAGCAGTTATCCTACTGGAAGAGAAATGGGCCTTCCCCGAAATACTGCCATAGAGTTGGAGTGCAGCATTGTCCAGAATGTCCACATACATCTCAGAGAACATGTTTCCAACCACAGGAACTAACGGACCCAGGCCAAACCACGAGAAACACCCCCACACCATTATGCTTCCACCACCAAACTTAACAGTCGGCACAATGCAGTCACTATAGAAACGTTCGCCGGGCATCCGCCAAACCCAGACGCGTCCATCCGACTGCCAGACTGTAAAGCGAGATTCATCACTCCAAAGAGCAGTTTTCCACATGTCCACAGTCCAATGACGGTGAGCTCTACACTATTGCAATCGATGCTTCGCATTCTGTGGAGTGATGTTCGGCTTGTGAGTGGCTGCACGACCATGGAATCCCAAGTCTTTTAACTCTCGACGGACATCTTGCTGCTAACACTAACGCCTGATGAACTTTGGAACTCCTGAGAAATTTCCACCAACGAGGGCTTGCGATTTTGTTTCACTACCCTTTTCAGAATTCTGCGGCTGCGTTCACCAAGTGTTTGCGGCCTACCGGTTCGTTTTTCTGCCGTTTCACTGCCTCGACGTTTCCACTTCGCAATTACATCACTCACAGTGAATTTAGGCTTCTGTAGAATGTCCGCAGTCTCACGAACTGACTTCCCACAAAGGTGGCATCCCACTATTCTGCCACGATCAAACTCACTAAGCTCCTTTAACTTACTCATTGCCTCACAAACGCATAAATACAATCTGACAAACCACTACCAACACTTTTTATAGTTTTCAATTACGTATCAAATTGCGTCACTCGCCAGAACCACTTTTTTAAGGGGTGTCCGGATACTTTTGGCCAGATAGTGTAATACAAGTTAGAAAAAAAGGTGACAACATCTAAATCAATCGGGAAATTTCGAGGCTTTTCCATCCCGTGATCAATTGAATATCCGATTGACCGATCACTTGAGTTCCGGAGACGCTACTTTGAAAGGATCTGAGCGCTTATTTACCTTCGTTGTGCCTGCATTATCGCTTTATCCGTAGTTGTATGTATGTACCGAAGCTTTTGTTGAATCTTGATTTTATTGTTGTTCGGAGAAATTTTTGAGTCTTCGAAAGAAGAATAAATTATAGTTTCTACTTAGCAAATATTACTGTGTTATCATTTTTCTGTGAAAATTCCATAACAATATTCTTTAAATAGTATAAGTTTCCTCTGGTATATAAGCTATGGTATTTTAAAGCTGTTGCTCATAAGTAATTTCTATACGACGACTGATGGTAACTTATACTTAGTATTCTAGATTCATATTCTCATATGAGTAATTTACATAAGAATGAAATTAGAATTAGCTAATTGTACATTTTCATTATATAAAAGATTAAATCAAGAAATCCCGACTGGATCTCCTTATCAAGGGGCTCGACCCAGCCGGGATTTCGGGGATGCTTTTCTGAAGGATGGATCAGTAATAAATACCAATCCATCTTCGAACTCCGACGCCTCCCACTGCAAGACAGAATGTCTTATAAATATTTAAAGATTTACTTACTTTTATAAGATCAAAAAAGCAACAAATCTCTCCAGTCAGAAATAGCAAACTGCTACAAGACTTTCATCAAACCACATTTATATACCAAAAGAAAAACAATCAGCACTTTTAAAAACCCAAAAATAGCCTCGCACTTAAAAGAAAAACCAAAAACAATAACACCGTCTTCTATGATCAAAAACAAGTATCAGTTAAAGCTATTTAACTGGAAGTTTTCAATATCGTCTGAAATATGGATAAAAAGACCTAAAAAACGTTGAAATTACAAAAGCATCTTGGAAATCCATTTAATCTTGAGTTGTTTTAAAATATTTTCAAAGCACTATCCAAATCCTTTCAATTATTGCAAATGCCAATATTTCTATGAAATTTAGAAAAAAAAAATATTTCTAAAGATTTTGCTACTTAATTTACTATCAAAATTGTAGAGACCAATAACATCCAATTTAAAATCAGATTTTTTATCATAGACACCAATGTTAGCACAATCTTCTTCAATTTTGATATCCAAGTCCAAATAATGTGCTCTTTTATTATAATCGTTAGTTTTTTACTAATTCCTTAGGATAAATGTCAACAATAGCTTCAAGTTCATTACAATAAAAACCCTGACAAACTTAAGAGAAAGTTCTATTAAGGTTTGTTTCCTATACTCGCTGTGTTACAACCTTCAAAAATAAATTCGAAGTTAATATACAGGATTTAAAATACGAATTTCTTCAGGGAACACAGGAATAACAGACAGTTTTCACCAACATAGAAAATATTAATATTTTCTGAACCTGTCCGTCATTTAAAAACTACCAAGATTTATTTTTAGACTAGATAATACTACTTTTATAACTCAATTAATAAAACCAGTTAAGATGCACTTCATAATATAATAGTTTTTTTAAAACCTTACGGCAGTGACGGCCCGTGATCGAAATATTAGTGCACCCGGAAACTTGCGATTCCCCCCCCCCCCCCTCTTTCTCATACAAACGCATTTTTCACAATCAATCATGAACGGAAAGTCTTATCTTCATAGACGAGTATTTTGCAGATGGGTGCAAGACTGGATTTTTATCAAAATCATTATATTTTAGAAATGTTAATTAATAATCATGCATCATAACTATTCTTTGAGAATAGTTAAAAAAGAAGTTCATGCCATATATTTTTGAAAGTGCAATTCCGTTAAAGAGAAAAAATAAAACCAAGTGAAAATATTAAAAAATATATTTTTACTGACTTTTTTTTATATCATCCAACTAGATCTCACGGCTTTCAAGAGACAGTGCTTTTAGAACAGAGGAATACGAAGATACAAAAATACAGAAGAATAAAATTTTATTTCTTCCAAGTTTCGAGAATAACTAAAAAAAAAAAAAAAAAAAAAAATAACGTTCGTTCTCACTTTCCCCTACCCACGCTAATTTTCGATCAATCAGTACATCGAATTCTCAAGGTCAGTCGAAGTCGGAGGATAAGTGCTCACATGCAGTCGCGCTACACACTACATGGAGGGAAAGGATCTGTTGGTGTTTATTGATTACCATGGCAACGTCGCAGCCGAAACATGTTTCAGGAACACTCGGTTGCTTATCGGAGGAAGATCAACAGTTTGGGTTGATATTGAATATTGAGGCAACAAGTTTGCTAATTGTCAGATTTTTTTACACTTACCGTAGAAATTTTATCTTCATTTTAGAAAATTATAAAATAAATAATTTTAGTTTTGAACTAATCAATTTAGATGCAGCCCGGCTGTAGTGCACGAGCCGCCACTGCCTTATCGCACTTTAAAAGATCTATCGTTTCCATCAAGATACGAAAACCACCTTCTAGCTGAGAGAGCGATGCAATTACTATAATCGAAACAAGTGTAATTTTCTATTTGTTTGGCCGGCATCACGTAGACATCATTTTTTCCTCTATTTGTAACAAGGCACCCTGGTCGTCATTATGTCTACCTCCGAGCGAACGTGATCTTCGCATTACTCACTAGCCAGAAAAAAGTGTTTAATTGCTTCTTTAACTTCTTTCACAATGCAATAGAAACTGTGAGAATAGTCACAGCCAAAATGAAAAGTTAGGTGGTGGAAATGCACTTTTAACTTCGTTAATTGATTGCGGATGGGATTTTTATGCAAATGATCGGTTTTAGTTGATGGTAATTATGAATGAGAAAGAGTTCAACTGATTTTTTTTTTAACCTTTTCTTGTTAATAGCAGGGAAAGAAATAGTAGCATTTAAATTGAAATTTCTATAACAATAACTGCGTGACTTTTATAATGACTCAATACATTGAATAATACTGCGTGACTTAATACATACTTTATGAATTGGACTTTGAAATAAAACATTATATTCTTTTATAATGTTGTTTTTGAAATACATAAATGTTATTTTCATTTGTTGTTAAATTGTTTTTTTAAACGAATTTGGATTTATTTCAAGCTGTAATCTCGAAATGATCACATAACTATTTTAAAAAGAAGAGGATTCAGTTTGTATTATTTTGAGAATAATGACATATTTTTGGATGAACACTTTCGATTACATTGGACTTAATTACAACTTACATTACAACTTAAAATTGGATTGGCAATTGAATTTAGAAAAGTTGAAACATATACCTTAAATAAAATTATAGCTATTTAATTTTCTGGTCATCATTCCAAGCTCATTTTATAATCATTTGCAACTAACTAGAATACTGAAAAGACAAAACCAAGAAGTTTTGATACTGAAAAATACTGAAGTCAATAACACCAGACTTATTTATTTGTTGATTTATCAATAACATCAGACAATATTATCTTATGACACGAATTTGTAACAATTTGTGTTTGGCATTTAGTTTCGATAGGGCTATTCACCCATCAATCCTCTCAAACTTGCCTTTAACTAAATATTACATGCAATATATATATATATATATATATATATATATATATATATATATATATATATATAGGATCATTCCCTATACTTGATAGGTTACAATCTAATAGCCCAGTGCATTTAGAAACTACTTTGTATAATGAAGCCTTGAAATTTGGCGACTAGTTACGAATACGATCACTTAATGAAATGACAAATTAAAAACTCGAAGATGGAGTCTAATTTATTTTATATTTGAAATTTTTTCGTCAATGCATATGCAGTTGCTCCACCTGGTTTTGTCTTTTCCTATATTAATTTCCATTTATAATAGATAGATATAAAATAAAAACTATTTATGTCATTTCATTAAGTGATCGTACATACTCACCAAATTTCAAGGTTTCGTAGAAAATAGTTTCTAAATGTACTGGGCTAGAAGAGTGTAACATAGCGAGTATAGGGAATAGTCCTTATTGGGACTTTTTCTTAAATGATGAAATGTACCTGGCCGTATAATTTCATTACTTTATTTACTGATGGGACTTTTAAGTCCAGTTAGTTTTTTCATGTTACTGTATTAATTTAAAAGCTTTGTGACCCATTAGGACTTTGAAATCCACTTTTATGAAGTTCGCTCTTCAATTGACAGCACAAGCTTGTTACCTTTTGCAAGCTTTCTAGAGATAAGTACATACGACAATGCAAGGCCAAGACTCCAAGTTAAAGAAGATTGAAAATCGTCTATGCGTTTGCATATAAAGAGAAATAAGCTTGTGCTGCCCTCCAGCAATTGAAGAACGAATTTTATAGAATTGGATTTCTAAGTCCCAGTAGGCCTCAAAGTGTTTAAACTAATACAGCACCATGAAACAACTGGTGGGACTGAAACTGGTGGGACTCAAAAAGCATATATTATATAACTCTTAGAAAACCAGCAAAATGTTGAAGAAAGAGAGAACAGCATCATAGACAGATTTCAATCTGCCCCTCTTCCTTTCTTGGCACCCTCTAAATTTAAAATTCTAACAAGCTCAAAAGCAAGTATTTATTACCAACATTTCTTGTGTAGGTTTTAAACGCACTTAGATGGAATAACATCTGCATTGCTCGTTACCGCATTCCAAGAAGGGATAATTAGCTTTTTCGTCCGTATGCAATTAATTATTTTCTGTCTTCTTAAAGTGTTGAAAACGCTAATCAACAGATCTCCAAAACATCGCAAATGGTTTCGGTTGATTGAAACATAATGAAGTAACGCCATGACACCTCTGTTGGTAATAAAAACCAATAAACGTCTTAATTATCCACGAACATCATTAGATCTGACACAAGTATAATTAAATTTGGTTTTAAGTGGTTTTAATAACATATTAATTTCAATAATAAAAACTAAAAATATGAAATAAGAATTTTGAACTTTAGTAATTAACTATAAGTTAGGCGAAAAATGTTAAGCATAAAAAGAGTTTTTACGTATCGGTATCCCAGAGGTGAACCCTTATTTATATAATTAAGTCTTATGTATTCGAACCTTTCATAATTTTTTTTTTCTTCTTCATAAATTAACTTCGACGTATCTGCACCATTTACGTATCTTTCAACGTATCAACTTACGATTGCGATATAATAGTACTTCGTGTTAATTATAAACTATTCCACACTGTTAAAAAATTTGTTCCACCTAGCACCAAATATTGGTTCCTATTTAGCTGCAACATTTGGTGCGATTTTTAGATACTACCTCGGACCGACATGACTCGTGACTTATTTATTGCGTATGTAGCTCTTCACTTTTATTTACTTTACAAATACAGTCATTCAGGGTAACTTTGAGCCTAAGGGTATAACTTTGCGCCACCTCCTAGTTTTCAGTATTTTTGGTTTTAAAGAGCTGCTAATGATCCATTGCTGCAAAATGCTGGCAAGATTGTGAAATTGGCTTTTTGCTCTACAGTTTAGAAAATGAATTGGCAAAATAGTACATAATTTATTTGGCCATTCAGCTTTTTCTAAAGTACTGTTTGCAAGTTCCATTTTAATGCTTATTTAAAGTTGATGTAAATCAACTAATTTATGCAAGTAAGCATCAACTTATCACTTTATCAGTTATATAATTTTCTGAAAATAGTGAAATTGTTAGAAGATAATGGTTATTTATTTACTAACATTTGGTAAAAAGCAAAAAACTATAATTTTAAAACATATTCAGTGTAACTTTGAGCCGGTTCAAAGTTAGGCTGATGACAGTGAGTAATGTATACACTGCTCATATAATTCATATTTTATTACAATTTATTTTTGATTTTGCTTTTAAATACATTTATATACATACAAATGTAATTTAATTTATGGACCCTTCCCTTGTATGCGAAATCCGATAAAATGAAAATATTGAGAGTGAATTCAAGAAGTACCTAAAAATATTAGAAATAATGATCTAGCAGTCATTCACAGAACTAAAAAAAAAAAAAAAAAAAAAAAAAAAACTGCCTACCTGTAATGGCTGTAAAAAGCGTTTCAGTTGAGGAAGTGAAAATGTCTATGCACACAAAATAAATGGTAAAGAAATATGTATAGCGAGGACATGAGAGGATCGTCCAAAGTCCTCTACTATATGAACTCCTGGGAGACAGCAAGAGCATAAGTCCTAAACCTGATGGCTGTGTGGCTAGAGCTCAGGCCCCGCATGTCAAAGGTGCCGGGTTCGAATCACGGGTTAGTCATGGAAGTTCGTTGTAGTTCGGAATCCACGTTAAGCTGTAGGTCGTTGAACCGATAAACCAACCAAACTGAACTAGATGATGCAGATGACAGTGCATTGGCAACACTGTCATTTTTGGAGAAGATGAAAGTTGGACAATAAGGATATGATAGAGATTTATACTGCTGAAATTGTTGTGGAAAATTTTACTGAAAAATCAGAAATTGTTCAAGTGGTGGCTGTTGAACACATCAATGAGAAAGGAATTTTATACGCAAAGCATGCAAGTGTTTTAGATTTTGGTTATGGCATATGCAAAGTATGCGACCACGTAATTATTCAATACGATGGAGAAATGTACCCAGACCAAATTGACTTAAAAGACGTGATATTTGGTGGTTCATGAAGAAATCTGGTGCATATTGGAAATGGCCCAATATCAATGGTGATCTGTGGTATGTAAAATTAGGCGTGTTTAAAAAAATTATCTCCAAAAATTACTATTCCAGCTAGAAGACGAGATGTTTTCCAGATCAATAATTCTTTCTTTGATGCAAAACTATTAATCTGAAGAATGCCAAAGCGAAATTTTATGAAGTTTGAAGTTTGTTTTTATATTGTCATACTATTTCTAACATTAAGAATAGAATATTCGTATTTGTGCCACATTGTGACTTGCAAACACCATAGTACTTAAGTAATAGCATAAAGGGCTGCCTATCAGTTTTATTATTTTCTATTTATCTTTTCAATTTTTAATTGATAAAATGAGTTTATATTTAAGTGAATGAACTGACGATTGTTTTTTCACTATATTTGTATGTTTAAACTGAACAATAAATAGGTTCTTTTTGCAATATATTCATGTGATTCATCATCCACTGTTCCTTCCTAATATATTCTTTGTGGTGTTATTTAAAATATACAAACTTTAGGGTGTTGAAAACTGCAGCTGATGATGTTTCAAATATTTAAAAACTTAATTTTACTAGTTCAAATATTGAATAGTCCTAGACTGAATAAAAAAAAGGTATTTTATATGAAACTTCTGATAGTGGTTCAAAGTTACCCTAAATACCAGGGTAACTTTGCACCGGTTAATTTTCCTATTATTTGGTGCTTTCATCATCAACATTTACTAATTTGTGTAAATTAAAATATAATTTAGGGTTTATTCTTCCATTTTATGACTTTAAGTCTGAAAATACTAAAAAAACTTAAGTGGGGAAGAAGAAAATACTGAAAATGTGGTTCAATGTTACTCTGATTGACTGTAATACAAGCAAACTACCCGGCCATCACCGGGTATAAAATAAAATTTATATAATATAAAATATATATAGATCATAAAAAAAAAAATTATATAATTTATATATATATAAATTTTATGAAGTATCTATTAATTTATTAATTATATCGCAAGAATTTTTGACATGTACATTTATGGATTGCATATTTAAAAAAATTGACCCAATTTTAAGCCGCCGAAAATGGGTGGGTTAAATGAGCTGTGTGCACGTGATGAAAAGTTCCGAACACATTAAATCTTTACACAATGCATGTACAGTAAAACCCCGATTATCCGAGCCCCGGTTATCCGAATTTCCGCTTTAACCGAGCCAGATAATATTTCTTTAATTTTTTTTTTTACCCCCGATATTTTCCTTTGTCAAAACTAGTACCGAAAAAAATTGGTACTTTTGATGTCTCAAACACTCAAGAAAACAAAATGTTTACATTCCTTTTCATTGTATGACACTGCTCCTCCTATCGCGTCGCTCAAGGCTTAAGTAAGAGAACTCTTTAAGCATTACTATATATTATTAATTGCATGTGGTTTACCTATATATAGTATAACATTTGTACTTGTCAAAACATACATTTAAACCGATACGATTTATTTTATTTTTAATTTTCGCTTTAACCGAGTTTTTCGGTTATCCGAGTTGGTCTTGGTCCACATTAACTCGGATAATCAGGACTCTACTGTAGTAGAAGAGTCTCACATTTGATGCGTGATTTTTAATGTCGATTCATCTATGATAACATATGTGATAGCATTAGTTTTCCCACTCCAATGTGCAATGGTACTCCATTCTTTTGCATATGCCCCACTGTACACTTAGCGTTTCAACTTGCGACTGAGTTGTTTTACTTTTCGTTATTTTACATAAAGATGTCCCTTTGATGAGAATTTCATGAGTCTATGTTGCTCCACTGAGAAGTTACTAGGAAAAAAACTGAATATCCCTTAACTTTGCAGACCAGCGTAATACACGTTCTCAAAGAAAATGCCCTTTCTATTATCCACTAAAAATTATTACTGTAATCAAAATATACAATGCGAAAAGAAGTGCACTTCAATTGGCCCAAACCCATTTGAACAGAATTGTGTGTTATTTGTACAGCTTAGAGGCATCTCGTAATTCCATGAAATTAGAGTCATTAGTTCATTTTTTTCTCTCACCTTTTCCTGTATCTTATCGTAGTCACAAATCACCCAAAACATCTCTCTCTCTTTTTTTTTTTTTTTTTTTTTGAAGGGTGTTCTCTCTTCACGTCAAGCAATCAGATATCTTTAGATGTTTATTTTTACAGACGTATCAAAAGAAAAGGCTTTACTGTTAAAGAATTATATCTGTTTCACACGTATGTAATCGAAGACGTTTCTATTTTTCATTGGAGAGGTTGATTGAGATGTTCGGGTGCGAAGGTTTGGTTTCAAAAGTACGAACCGAGGAGCTGGATGCACAATGGGTCCTCAACATTTCAAGCTTCTTATGCAGTCAGCTTAAAATTGTACTGTAAAAATTGTTAAGGTAACATAATTTTGAATAGTTAGAATAAGGCTGGAAATTACGATAATGGCTTTAGAGTTGAGTTCCATTGAATTCTAAGAGGATCAAGCAAAGGTTGGTTGGTTGTATTCAGATTATCTGGCGCCGTCAGCAACACGAGGGCTATAATGCGCCGAAACTTTCGTCATTAGACAAGCCAACATACATTTACAAACACCCATGCCTAACACGGGACTCGGAACCCGCAACCTCGCGGTCTAGAAGCCAGCACGCTAACCACTATACCGTTTGGTCGGCGGATCAAGCAAAGGAGCCATATTAAAACAACGGTATTTCCTGTATTAACCCACTAACGACGATTTTCAAATAGTTAAAAACAATGTCTTTTTATCTTTTGCCTTGTTTATTTAGTTTTCAGATTTTTTGGCTTTCAATTACCCATTTGTATACAAAAGGTAATAAAAGTATAGGGAGCGGTTAATTTTTTTTTTTGCATTTTGCATTTTTCCACGTTTTGGAACATCCCGATTAAAAAAAGTGATCTAGAGAAAATTTCTGTCTGTCTGTTTGTGTCTGTGGTCAACATAACTCTCGAACAAATATACCTACTGTTATACCGCCACGAGAAAAACTCTAGACATCAGACAAGCGTATGGCGGTTTTTATGGAAACCGGTCATTCTATTGCATTTTAGGGGTGACAGGAAGCACTGTATTCTAATTGTCGCAGATGAATGTCACATTTCGATTTGATCTTTGGATGATGCAAGACGCTTAAATATTTTGATTTTCAGATCAAATTACCCCCATCTCTTGTTCTTCTTCTTCAATTTTTGTTTTAAGCTATAAAGAAGCTTGTTACTTTTGCAGCTCATATTGAATCATAAAATGACTTTATTTAAAAGCGGAAAGACTTTGCACTCTCAAGCTCGTACTATTGTTAGCAACGTTACGACTCTTTTTGAAGAGGAAAAAAGCGCAAATTCTTTGAAAATTCCCATTTCAAATGTAATTAAAAGGACTGCGGAAGCTACAGGTATTTCAGAGTCATCAGTTAAAAAGATAAAACGTGAAGTGAACTCCCTTAATGATAGTGAAACAAGTATTTTATCTACCTCAGGAAAACATAGAAAAAGGTCATCATTTCGAAACTACAACGTTGACGATTTTGACAAATGCGTCATAAGACAAACTATTCAGGACTTTTATATAAAAGAGAAGTGTGTTTCCTTCTATTGAAAAACTGCTCCCGATGTAGAAAGAAAAAATTAATTTTGTATGGAAAAGAGAGGCGGATTTTACATTCGATGAATTTTCGTTGGAAGAAATGTGTCAGCTCACGAAAAATTTTAATCGAAAGACCAGACATTGTGTTTTGGAGATTTAAATATTTGAGAGCAATGGAAAAATTTAGAGAGGAGCAACGTTGTTTGGTTTTCATCGACGAAACTTGGGTAGATGGAAATTTAACGAACGGTAAATGTTAGCAAAATGATTTTAATGAAGTTATTCGCACAAATACCAGTTCTAAAAACCGCCTCATTGTCATTCATGCAGGTTCATCAGATAGATTTGTTGAAGCAGCTGATCTTGTTTACAAAGCTTCATCAAGTAGTGGCGTCTATCACGGACAGATGAATGGTGAGCAATTCGAAAAATGGATTACTGAAAAGCTGTTGCCTAATTTGCAGCCTCGTAGTGTGATCTGCATGGACAATGCTCCCTACTACACCGTAAAAGCGGATAAAGTCCCTACAAAATATTCCACTAAACAAGTTATGCAGGAATGGTTGAAAGCTTAGAATATTTCTCCACCATGAGAAAGGCAGAACTATTTGAAATTGTTACAAAACATGCACCTAAATCCCCAACTTACATGGAGAACCGAATTATAAAGGAAAGGGGACACGAAATTGCAAGATTACCACCGTATCATTGCGATTTGAACCCTATAGAATATATATGGTCGTCTGTAAAACGTTGCATTCGAGAAAAAAAAATGTAACGGGTGACTTAAGTTTGAACAATTTACAATTGTTGCTTAAAGAAGCTTTTTTAAAAGTAACACAAGATGAATGGAAGGAAACATTGTGAACACATTGAAAAAGTAGAGAATATTTATTGGAAAAAAGACGGACTGATGGAAGAAATTGTGAATGAATTAGTGATAACTCTATCGAATAACGATTTAGACTCTAGTTCAAACAAGAGCGTTTCAAGTTATTCAAATATTGATATTGAATCTGATTAATATTTAATAAATTTTTTGAAGAACATGAAACAAATGAATATTTAAAGCAATAATTTTTCCTATATCTTTATATTTTTGCTGAATTGTGCATTTTTACTTTTTGCTGAACTGTGTATTTTTATTTTTGCTAAATTGATTGAGTAACTTTCTGATATCTATCAATTTTTTCCAATAACTGTAGGTTTCTTAGTTAAAAAATTATAACTATCATCGAATTCAAAGTTCAGTTTTCTTCAAAATGTTATAAATTCTAGTTTTAAAACAGTAGGTTTTTTTCTCAAATCATTTTGCAATATTCAAGATACGAAAAATCTTTGAAGCTAAGCAGACCTCAATGACTAGCCACAGTCCCTGTAATAAAAATATAAAACCATTAAAAGAAGATTTTTGAAGGAGGTTTTTTTTTATACTCATTTTTATTTTCTGAGTTTAAGTAACCAGGAATTTTGATGTTTATCGAGTTAATTATGAAGTGTTTAAGATTTAATAGTGCAACTGTCGTATTTAAAAACTTTTACTTCCTTCATCATCGGCGAAACAATTTCCTCGCCTAACGATGTGTGCCAAATATTGCAGTCTATTCTAAACTCTTCCCCCCTTCTATCTTCGACTCGTCTGCTTGCGGTAACCCTGTTCAGGGGTTTTCTCGTGGTGATAGAACAGTACGATCTTCAAATTTGGTGTGCGGGTTGGTGATGGCGCAGGGACATACCATTAAAGTTTTCGTCAAAACATCTCAAGCTATAAGGAAAAAACATTGAGAAAATCATGTTTTTCAGTAATTGCTAAAAATACGGCTCCAACGATTTTGATCAAAATCGCCGTGGTAATGCCTCTTAAGGTGTTCTAAACATCCCCACTTGCGAAATTCCTGTAAAAATGCTTAAATGGAGTAAAAAAATGAAAAACAAATGCCTTCAACACAGGGTTCTCTTTGCTTGAACATAGCTCATCATAGATGGTTTCACCTCCTCTCTTCAGTTTCACTTATAAGAAAAAATAATATAAGAATTATCTAAAAGTTAATCGCCAAAAACACCATTTGGGCGAATTTTTTTTTTTTTTTTTTTTTAAAGACTCATAAGAAATATCACGAAAAATATCGCCAAACTGGCCATTTTTTCTAAGTGAATGAAGAAAATATAAAAACGATAAATGAAAAAATCCACATCAGTGATCTAGTGTAATTGATAGTCGTGATATGTTCCACACACCTAGTTAAAAAATAATTTTTATGATTAAAAAAAAAAAAAAAAAAAAAAAAAAAAGTTGAACCACAATCGTAATTTATTAGCAAAGAAAAAACTTAAAGCGTCAACTGGCGCTTTATTATTAACAGGCACCAATTTACACTTTATTATTAACAAGCAATTATTAGGCACCAATATTTATTAACAATATAAATTTAACCATTGAACATTTAAAAAAAATATATATACGCTAAATTATTGGTTCCTCTACTAAGAGTCTTGCTCCTTAAATATATATTCAAACACTGAAATAGTCTATAATATATATCATTAATAAATGCTTATTATTAGTTGCCTAGATGCGTGGCCCCGCGTTGCGGAGACACGTCATTGTGTAAAGCTCCCAGTTTTTGATGCTTCGAGAATGTCTCACGCGCTTGTATATAAAGGACTGGAGAACGGGAAAGTTTTGAGATGTACTTCGGATTTCGTTGAAAGCTGATTGCTTTGTTGACCTATTGGAGTGCGCTTGTATAATCGCTGAATTCGAAGTTATTTTTGTTGAAGCTTGTGTTGAAGCTTGAGAGTAGTTAAACTGTTGCCTGTGAATAGATTTTGTGAGTTTTCTGAAGAGAGAATAAATACTTTTAAACCGTGAAAACTGTGCCATCATTGCCTCAGTGGAAAAATTCGTAACAGTGGTGTCAGAAGTGGGGTCTCGTAATTTTGAATGCCGACAACTAGAGGAATGATGGAAGACCAAATGAAGCAGTTGATGGAAATGATTGCTGGAATAAAAGCCCGACAAGAATCCACGGCCGCTGAAATGAAAGCTGAAATAAAAGCCGGACAAGAATCCACGGCCGCTGAAATGAAAGCCGAAATAAAAGCCGGACAAGAATCAACCGCCGCTACAATCGCCGCTGGTCAAGCCCGCCAAGAAACGACTAACGCCGAACTCGCCGCCGCAATCGCCGCCAGCCAAGAAGCAACATCATCGGAGATTAAAGCTTTAGCCGCCAAGTGAAATTAAAGCTTTAGCCGCCAAGTTTCAACATCTGCAGCTGTGGATGAAATCAAAGAAGAAATGAAGATAGAGCTAGCCTCAATGGTGGAATCAACCATAATAGAAACTACCTCAAATGTTCTGCTATCCGTGAAAGAAGAAGTATTTAATGCAGTAAGAAAGGAAGTTGATGAAAAGTTTGAGGAGTTTAACGGAAAAGTTTCCATCGTGCAAGAAAAAGTTTCCACCGTGCAAGAAAAAGTTTCCACCATGCAAGAAAAGGTTTCCACCTTAAAGGAAGAGCAAGACAAATTCATTGACGTTGTAGAAGAAAGGCTTCGAAAAATGGAAACGCGTGAAGCTCTGGCCATAGCGTCACCTAATTGGAATAACGCTTCCATCCCCTTTATGGCGCCGCGCTCTAACATCAAAGTGGCCCCTTTTGATGGGAAGTCGTCTTGGCGCGTTTATCAAACGCAATTTGAAATGATTGCGTCTGCGAATGGTTGGGACGATACATCGAAAGCATTCCATCTAGCAGCATCTCTTCGAGGTGAAGCTGCTGACATTTTACAGACACTACCTGAAGAGAAGCGGGGAGAATTCGTGGCGCTGGCAAGTGCGTTGGAGTTAAGGTTTGGGGAGCAGCATCTAAAGGATTACAACAGACTGCAATTGAAAGTGAGACAGCAGAAGGCCAATGAAACTCTTCAAGAATTGGCATCGGATATAGAAAGACTGTCGCTCCTCGCTTTCCCTGACTGTCCCCCGGATGTACGAGACGATCTTTCTCTGCAGTATTTCATCGACGCTATTCAAGATCCCGATGTGCAGCAGGCGGTAAGGTTATCCCAAAACAAAAACCTGAAGTCGGCCCTCGTGTACGCCATGAGAGTGGAAGCCGCGCAGCTAGCTTCTGGAAAAGACCGACGATATGTGCGTGGTGCATTAGCCGAGGATTCTTCTGACTTTGTCACCAGTAAGCTTCGAGAACTTGAGAGCAAAATTGATAGAATGATGAGAAGCTATCCCGGAGCCAGGGATCGAAGGACCAGAGTCGTTTGCTGGCACTGCAAACGGGAAGGGCATCTACGACGGAACTGCCTTGATTTGAAAAAGAGAAGGGATAATACTACCACGGATTCTCCACAACTGAATCTAAGAAGATGTCATCTCGCAGGGCAGAAGCTGCAATATAGAACAGGTGAAGCCCCGACCAGTCGTTTCCACGTTTCATCCCGACAAGGAGGAAACCAGGGTTTATTCGTGAAGGGGGAGATCAACGGAACTCCATGTCGTCTAATCGTCGATTCGGGAGCGAACGTTACAATCGTAAGGACGGACGTGGCTCGTCGCCTGAACAGCCGACTCCTCTACACAGCGCCCTCTGTTTCTCTACAAACTGTATCTGGTGGTAATATCTCTGTTCATGGGAAATTGCAAGTGGACATTGCCCTTGGATTTAACACCTACAAGCACACCGTTTATGTTGCCGAAATTGTAGATCCGTGCATTCTCGGACTAGACTTTTTAAGGAAAAATGGAATTACGCTGAATTTTGAGAAAAGCCAGCTGCAAACATGGAGAGGCGAAGTTCCTTTGCACGATCTAGACATGAAAGAGCTGTGCGTATATCGGATTGTAGCTCATGAAGACAATGTCATAGAGAATGCTGAAGAGTCCACATCTATGGAAAGTACCTCTCCAGCCTCGGAGAGAGAACCGAAGAAAGCGAAGTTGATGAAACCCTCCCAGGAAGTGGTTCATGTGGAAATGGACAAAGTTAGTGACGAGGGAATCGACATCCGTACTCCTGTTACAAGCATCGAACGGAGGTCCCGGGATCTATCAGCTGCACGCGCGGATGATTCGGACGCAATCTCAAAATCATATAACCAGCAAGATGGGGATCAGAAACTTTCACCGCTTCTGTTGGCATACGGGAGTGCAACTCACGAGACCACCGGATTTTCTCCATCTCTAACGATGTGTGGAGGAGACCTTAGGCTCTCCAGCGACCTCCTCTTTGGACAACCACAGGACACTCCTTCCTCGCCTGTCCAGTATCTAGATGATCTGCAGGCACGTTTGGAAGCCGTACATCGGTTCGCCAGAGAGAGAAACAACATCATGACGGAGCGCGTGAAGATCCGGTACTATGCCACGGCCATGGACCGTTCATTCCAGGAAGGTGACAAACGTCGGAAAGGACTCTCCCCTAAGCTCCAGACGAACTGGGAAGGGCCGTATGGGATCCTTAAGAAGATCAACGACGTCGTGGTGAGAATTCAACGGACACCTTCCTGTAAACCTAGAGTTGTACACTACAATAGGCTAGCCCCATATTATGGTAGAAGTCATTGAATGGCTTAAGGACTTCACTGCCCGGGACGTGCAGTCTTTAAGAAGGGGGAAATGTTGCACAAATTGTCTGTATATATTGTAAATAGTGACGTATTATTTCAAAATTCTATTGTAATTTATTTTTATCCAATTTTATTTAGTAATTAATAGCGATTATACAAGTTAGAAAAAGGTGGCAACACCTGAAGTAATCGAGACGTTTCGAGAAATTTCTTTCCGATGAATTGGCTGGAAATTTCGAGAATGTCTCACGCGCTTGTATATAAAGGACTGGAGAACGGGAAAGTTTTGAGATGTACTTCGGATTTCGTTGAAAGCTGATTGCTTTGTTGACCTATTGGAGTGCGCTTGTATAATCGCTGAATTCGAAGTTATTTTTGTTGAAGCTTGTGTTGAAGCTTGAGAGTAGTTAAACTGTTGCCTGTGAATAGATTTTGTGAGTTTTCTGAAGAGAGAATAAATACTTTTAAACCGTGAAAACTGTGCCATCATTGCCTCAGTGGAAAAATTCGTAACAATATATATTCAAACACTGAAATAGTCTATAATATATATCATTAATAAATGCTTATTATTAGTTGCCTAGATGCGTGGCCCCGCGTTGCGGAGACACGTCATTGTGTAAAGCTCCCAGTTTTTGATGCTTCGAGAAAAGGCTCGCATCACTCGTTGAAAAGCTCTTTGCTACAGAAACACAAACTAGCTTCGCTCGCTAAATGTTTCATTCCTACGTAAACACAGGCTCACTTACCTCGCTGAAAATTTTATTGACCTGTCAGCACAGGCTCTTTTTGCTAGCTAAAACATTCATTGCTATGCATGCCCAGACCAGCTCCAATTACTCGAATGTTCATTGCTGTTCAAGCATAAGGTCGCTTCACTCGCTGAAAAGTTCATTGACGCAACACCATAAGCAACACCATAAGCAACACCATAAGCTTACTTACTTAAACCCTTATTATTAGAACTCCCTTTCCTGTCGAAGAACAAAAAAAAATTCCCTTTTAATACGATATTAATACTAATATAACTATTACCCCTCATCCCTCTGAGAATAATTTAAGATTATGTTTATGAAAAGTAAAATTAGAAGGTCAGAACTATTTATGTTTAACATTTTAGAGTTACCCACTTATTAAAAGTCACATTGTAAAGAAAACTGTAAGAATTTTTTTTTAATTAAAACTTTAATATTCTGTTTGTTAAAAGTCCAAAACTACTTAGGTTGAAATTTTCAGAATTGCACTCCTATAAGATGTCGCTTGGTAAAAAAATTAATAAAAAAAACTAACACAAATTTTATGTTTCCAAAAAGTCCATATAAAAGGCCAAAACTACTTATGTTGAACATTTCAGACCTTTACACCGATTAGAAGTGGCTTTCTATAGAAGGACAGACAGACAGGAATCGATGGTTTTCTTCATACTACCCTATTGGAAAAAGTTCAAATTACCAGTATCAAAATGATACCGGAACCAGTAAAACCATACTGGAAATTTTAAAACCGGTATGAAACTATACTGGAAATTTTAAAGCCGGTATGACACCATACTGGAAGATTTTAACCGGTATTAAACCCTACTGGACATTTTAAAACCGATATGAAATTATACTGGAAATTTTAATACCAGATTTGAAACATACTGGAAATTCTGATACCAGGTTTGAAACATACTGGAAATGTCGAAACCAGTATGGAACCATACTGGAAATATTGAAACCAGTATAGATTCATAGTGGAAGTATTTAAGACAATATATTGGCCTAAATATATTTACAAATGCATCTAACCCATATAGAGAATTTTTAATCTAAATATTAATTCGTTCCCAAAGCACAACTTTGAATTGGGAGTCCTCATATAAAGCCAACGTTGATTGTAATAAAAATAAAATTAAGTCGGCTATTTCATTTATGTAGAAAATCAGCAAAAAGTGTTACGAGCAAATAATCTTTTCATTATCTTGACCTACATGATTAATCCATTAACGAGGTTTGGAAAGAAAACTTGCCAAACAAAATTTTAGTTCTTTTCTTTGCTAATATCACAAAAATTTTCAAAAAAATCTGAAAAATTCAAAACATACCTTAAATGATCTAAATAAACAAGGTAAAAGTTAAAAACAATTATGTGTTTATTCGTTTTAAAATTGTCTTTAATGGGTTAATGTAAATTGTTGGTAAAATGCTGCCAAATTTCTAGTATTGCCTAACTGAAAGAAAAATACTTAGATGTATAAAAAATATTTATTGTAAAGAAACACAAGAAAGTATGCCCTGTCTATGGCATTCCAAACTATCTTTTCAAGAATATTCTATTAAAATAAAGCAGATTCCCTGCATAAGTATTAATTTCGAGTTGTCATTTTGGTACTTTTCCGTTATAAGCACATTTTAAATCTTGGCAATGTACAGATACAACACAATGTACTGGCGAATGAAATAACTTTTGATGTATTCTACTCGTGATCCTTGAATCAAAAGGTTTACATATTTTAGTAATGCAATTAGCCAATCATTAGTATGATTATCTCATGTTACTTTTCTATCTCGTAACAGCGATTTTTGAAAACGTTCCAAAGTGGGGTGAAAAAAATTGTGGTGCTAAACGGAAAAGTACTGTAATTTTAAACACTCGACTAATCTTGACTAAAATATTATCCGTTTTCCCAGCACGTGTATAAGCTTCGCTAAGATACATCGTCGAGTTCATTATCATTTGGCTCTATTCTGAGACTGTCACTTGAGGAACAGCAATAACATATGCGGTACAGATGTAGTATAGAACATTTTTTTTGGCATGATTTTATTTGAATTTTTTTTTTTTAAAGATAAATGCTGTTTCAGACAACGGGTTTTATTTTAAGTTACATTTTAATTTAGTTTCTTATTCTTATTTTATTTTACTTACTTTTTTTAAATTTTGGCGATGGCGGCCCAATGTCCTATACTTCATCTGTTCCACATATGCTTGTTCTTCAGTTTCATCATAAATCCTTGATTATTTCTGTTCGCCAAGCATATGTATGCCACGGCCTATAGTCGGGAGTCTTTCAATAGATTATTTTCCCTCATCTTGATGTGAAATTGTAAAATGATTATTCATTCGATAAAAGACTTTTGAGAAAAGTTGTTTACTGATTTGGGAAAGAATTCGATTGTCTTGACTTCGTTTCTTAACTTTAATTTCTTCACCTTTCCCCGGCCAACATAAGTTACGATGGCTGGATACTACCTTTACAACTCTTATAAAAAATAAGTAAGGACATTTTCAGTCAATTTCATATAAAAACTAAATTTTTATTAACCATCATTTAAATAATAATAAATAAATTTCATTAAAATTATGCATATGTTTGCGTTAGTTCAATTTTTGCTAAAGAAAGTAATGGCTAGTATAAAAAAAGTTTCTTCGGAAATGAAGCAGTGTTGGCAGCAGCTTAATGTAAACAAATGAGCATTTTGAAATTCAAACGTGTTTTTCATGCATAATTCGAATTTTTAATGTATTTAAAGTGGCTTTTGGAAAGAAAATCTTCGTAAGGGCTGAATACAGCCGATTCTAAAATGCTGGAAAATGACTCTGGACAGAACACTGAAAGAAACTGCGACCGGACTTGCAACTCTAGAAATATTCTCTGCCAAGACGTCGTTTTTTAGCGGAGGTTTCCGTAGTTTAATTTAGTTGAGAAATATTAAAGATATTTACAAGAAACAAATTAATTTAATTTACATAAACATATTTACAAATGACATTTACAAAGTTGAAAGCTGAATGGATAATGAATTGCATTTCCAGTTTCTTGAAATCCATCTAAAAAGATAAGAATCTGTTTTCCTTCTCTGCTCATTGGCTCGTGCCGGCCAAGTCATATTCAAAGTGCTTTTGAAAGACTATGAGCTCTACTATTGGGGCGTCATCACTTGACTGCCACAGTAGCCTCCCACCAGTAATAGCGAGACTTTAAGCATATCTTGGATTAAACTGCACTCTTCTGCCTGATAGAGTTGTCTTGGTCTCCTCAGGGCCTGATTTACCATTAGGCCCACTAGGCCCGGGCCTACGGGCCCCCAAATATGAGGGCCCTCAAATTTTGAAAGTTTTCTAAAAATTTTAAATATATTGGTCTTTTATGGGAAGTACTGAACAAAAATAATAAAAAATGTTTAGTTACACATCAGCAAATTTCATATTTTTTATAGTCACAGAGAGTTAAGTTAGATAGAGGAAATCAAGATCATACTAATTATAACAAAAAAATCGCGAGAAAGTAAATTATGAGTTTTAATTGTAAAAAGTTAGTCTTAACGAATGTAGCTTGATCTGGTAATATTGTGACGTAAAAAAATAAATATTTGCTATTGGGGGGCCCCTCGCTGAATGTTGGGCCTACAGTAAAAAAATTTCTAAATCGGGCCCTGGGTCTCCTGGGTAAGATTTACTGTATTATGGTTGACAGTAGATGGAGCTTGAACCGGTTCAGATGATGCTAATGCCGATGAAATGGGCTTTCTTCCAAGGTGTTTTATGAAATTCTGGGCAGTTCCTTCGCAATATATGCTAGCTTTAGACGGTCGATATTGATGGTTGTGGCTTTTACACCTTTTTGAATTTGAAGCAACGCTTGCTACGGCTAATAACCTTAAAAGATAATTTGTAAGGTGGTTGCAAGCCTTACCTGAAGGTATCTGTTTGCAGACACACATGGCTGCAAGTTGATAGATCTTTACTTACGAACACTGACTGGTGTCCGTGAGGTGGTGGATCTGGTGGAAGTAACCGTTTCATTGCCTTTCTAAGCTTCCCGACACATGTGGCCGGATCAAGAATTGGGTGTTTCTATGTGCCATGATCTCAGCTTTCAATTGGCAATGAAATCTTTCAACCTGACCATTTGAAGCTGGGTGGCATGCAGTTGCATATTAGCGTGCTGTACCAAGAACCTTTGAAGTTGGAGACATGAATTCGCCGGGTAAATGAATTGTTGAACCATAGATCATTTCTGCTGTCGATGCTTTTAGGTCATCTTTCCATGCTGCTCTGAAGCCTAAAAAAATTGTTGGCAGCAATGCAGACCATTGGGTGTTTCTATGTGCCATGATCTCAGCTTTCAATTGGCAATGAAATCTTTCAACCTGACTATTTGAAGCTGGGTGGCATGCAGTTGCATATTAGCGTGCTGTACCCAAGAATTTGGAGAGGGCGTCATGAAGAGATGGCTCAAATTGTGTTCCCTGATCTGTGATTAATCTGAGTAGTGTTCCGAAGTGAGTGATCCATCCAGAGTAGAATGCTTTTGCAACTGTGTCAGCAGTGATATCTACATTGCTTCTGGCCACTTGGAAAACTTATCCACACAAGTGAGACAATATCTGTATCCTTCTGATGGAAGGAGTGAACCAACCAGAACAATGTGCACGTACTCAAATCTAGCATTTTGTGGTACAAAACTACCAATAGTATTTCTGGTGTGGCAAGATTCCTTGGACTTTTGGCATTCCAGACATGTGGCGTCAACCTCCGCTTTTATGGCTGGTCAAACGTACCTCTCGTGGACAAACTTTACCGACGCTCTGGATCCAGAATGAGAAAGAGAATGTAGACTGTTGAAAATTTCACGTTGACGAGAAGCATACACTATGTTCAAATTGCCCTTAAATATTATTTCAGACTCGATAGCAGTTTGCAACATATCCAAACCGAGCAATGTCGCCAAGCTGTTTCAGCAACAACTTGCTCTTTAATTGTATGGTATGAGGTTTTGTCCAGTGTTAAAAAGCTTTTGTTCACAATAATAGTATTTAAGGGATTTACCAATCATTTGCTTTAACTCGAAAATGATCTTTTTAATGTGCAAAACAGCTTCATTTCCGTTAAAAAGTTGTTTTTTGTGATATTACCTAGAATGTAGATTTAAAAAATATTGTGATTTCTGAAATCAGCTCTACACTTAGCCGGCTGTCATCCTGGCTTTGTAAAAAAGCTATTTTGGTTCGAAGAAATGATATTGATACCCTTAACAATTTAATGCTCAGAAAATAAGAAAATCATTGATGTATATATATATATATATATATATATATATATATATATATATATATATATATATATATATATATATAGGGAACTCATTTTGTATTTGTATAAAAAATTATATAGATTTAAAATTAACAATGCTTTCAAATTATTCCATTTACTAATTTTGACAAAACCGAATATGTCGCCAAAATGCAGCTTAAGCGATAGTTATGGATAACAGTGTGCTACAGTTTCTTTTTGCCAAAAGTTTAGGTTTTTCCAAAATGATCCAAACCTTTTAAGAAGTACTATTTGTTGGTGTATATTGAATTCATTTACAGAGCAGGTACGAATATTGTCTTTTGTTTTTATGGTGTTTATTTTGTAATAATTATTCAGAGTGGTCAGTGTAAAAGAGACCCCAGACTTAAAAAGTACTAGCGTTTCAGATTGTTAAACGTAATTTTAATTCCAAACTTCTGTTTTGAAAATTATCTAACGGTTCTTCTACACTGGTCACCTTATGTTATAATTTGAATTGTCGAAATCAGTGACCTATATGCCTCAACGAGTACCCCGCAACGTGGGTCCACTCGGCTAGTTATTCATAAATGAACTTTCTTATTCTTTCATTTGATGTTTTGCATTTGTAATTGTGTTGCTATGATAAATCCTGTGCTGCATAAATGTCAATTCTGTAATCAATGTTCTAGTATTATACTGGTTCCAGTGTGAAACTGGTACCTGTTTCACACTAGGATTGATATCTTATTCTGAAACAGGCATTGTACCAGAATTCTTTCCGGTATAAAAAAAATATACCGGCTTATGAAACACCGGTTCCGGTATGATACTGGATCTGGTATGATTCCGGTTCGAGTGTTATACTGGATTCTGTATCATACCGGAACCGGTGTTTCATAAGCCGGTATATTTTTTTTTATACCGGAATTATTTTTTTCCCAATAGAGCATTACTATGAAAAGTCAATTTTAATTCAAATTCAATGGCAATGCATAAAAGAAGATTTTTATTAAAAACTTTGCTTTAAGAGGACATTTTTGCCACTGAAGTACTCATATGAAATACATGGCTAATTTTTTACAAAATTGAACTTCATTATCGATACAAATAGAGTATTTGTAAACGAGAATTTTGAAAATAAATTAGTTATCTGCCTACAATCTCAATATGTGCTCTATATAGTAAAGAATGCTCTGATTTATTGCAGTGATACTAATCAGTTTCTTCGATTACAGTGGAATTTATAAAAAAAATAGACATTAATAAAGTTTAATAAAATCCTTTTACGCTTAATTAGCCATTCAAAGTATAAAATAAAATAAATTTATGTTTTTAGATGACAGCATTAAAGCATAATCATGTTTCAAGATGAAAAAGAAAAAAAAAAGAATTAAGACTACTTCCTTTGTGACTTTAATTTTGTCAATAATTTCCATTAATCCCTTTCGCCACATTAATAGTTGAACTTTTATCGTCAAATCGCTGTCAACTAAGAAAATCTCGAAGCAAGCATTTCACTAAGTCGAACACAAAAAATTCCAAATGGGAATAAGTATTTCGAAATTATCGATTATCCATTGTAATCAATCCAGGCCTCATTTCACGGAGATTTCAATTTCAAAATGGCGGCACACCCCCTGATCGACCACCGATGATTGCATATTTTGTTTTCGTTGTACGATAATTATATTTCACTCAAGACGATTTTGTAAACCCAAGGATTGTAGAGGGGGTTGACGCCTCTCGTGATTGACAGCTGCGTTGATAGGGGGTGTTGTAATCGACGTCAGGCAGTCAATCGCAGACGATATGCTTTCGTCGGCAATCATCAGAGATCTCGGGTTTAAAGGGGCGTACATTAAATTGAATTTCAACTGCGGCTGACGCCCTATTTAAGAGCTATCGCTTCAATCATTTGCCTCGAACTGATAGGGAGTCAGATTAGGGATTATGAAAGACACAATGTAAGAAAGGGAAACTTAGACAAATGTATTCCTCTATGTTAACTTTGATTTTGGGTGTAGGTGTGTCGATGGTTGGCAAATCTGCGGAGGCCTAATTAACCCCCTTACCGTCATTCAATCGGTCTGAAACTTGGCTGATAGATTCGATGTCAATGACAATGCATTCTATCAAATTTACATTAAATGGTCTTTGTCACTAAAAGGTCGCTTTAACGGAATACCAATAAACCCACTTACCGTCATCTAATAGCGCTGAAATACAATTTATCGGATAATTGAAGAAACTCTTTCCTTGTGCCAAAATTGTTTTAATAAATAAACAGTAAAATTGCTTTAATCAGAGTGACTACAAGATATTTGGATCTGAGTGCATAAATTGACATTCATTTTAATGAATAAATTTTGAAAAGTAGTTTACCGCATATTTTTCTGATAGGAAAGGAGTTTCCATCGATTTTTAAATATTAAAGCAAGCACACTCTGGCAACATAAATGGTGCTATGTTAATCAATATAAAAATTGGCAATGCATATAAAGGATTTATATCAAAAACTGTGTTTTTATGGGTTATATTATTATATACATTGAATGCTTATCCTCTAGGAATGGAAATTAACCAAATCTTAGGAAAACTCTTTAAACACTTTCCAAACAAAATCTCTCCGCTCGATACTTAAGGTTTTCTGGCGTTATTTCGAATGAACAATTATACAAAATCGCTTTTCCATCTGTCTCCGTAACCCTGATTTCACTTCAGTCTTTAAAAGTGAATTAATCGCAACTGAACAGGGCATTGAAGCGAGCGTGACTTTGGAGATCTCTGGATCCTTTCGGACAGTCGCAGCTCCCTTCAACATCTACACAATTGGACTAAAGTTGGAGACAAAACAAGCATCTCCATCCTTCTTAAACTTCAACTTATTTCAAAGCGCCACGATGTTCATTTTCAGTGGATACCATCCCATATTGACATCTTTGGAAATGAGCAAGCGGACCGCTTAGCTAAGGAAGGTTGCAGTCATTCAACACCTTCCTCTTCAGCTCTTTCATACTCGGAGCATCAGTCCAAAATCAAAAGTCATCTCTCCAAAAAGTGGAAGACCCCTCCCTCTCATCACTGGTATGCAGCCAAGAAACCGGGCTCTTCACTTGTATCTATTGGTGATAGAGCGTCTCGAACGGCAATTTCCAGATTGGCAAGGGGACACACGAAGAGTCTCTTGTACTCTGAGGGTAGAAAAACTTACCCTGTCTGCTCCAAATGTGAAGCTCAGCAGGCCGAACATATCCTGGACTGCTTGGGTCTTTCCAAAGAGGACTTATACGCTACACCACTTCTTGTCATCGACTTTTTGAGGGTCAACAATTTGTTGGATCTTGTCTGACTTCGTCAGACAGGTGGAGGATAAGAAACAACAACAACAAAATTGCTAAAACAAAAGCTATCAACCGTATAAGAAATCGAATACAGAAAATGGACATGAATCGGGCACATTTTGAGATTTCCCTCTTACTTGGACATCCGCTGGAGAGAAGAAGGCGAAAAAAAAGACAAACATAATGGCATGCTAGATACTAGCAAGAGAAGCAGTTTTGGATCGTAAGGGATGGGGAACAAAACTTGAGATCTATGACCCTTATTACACAGAGCCACTCAAGAGGTGCGCGTTTGGCACTGTAAAAACACCCGGCTATACTATACCTCGAGACAACATTACTTGAGCCTTGAGGATGGATCCTTCCGCGAAAAGATATAGTTCTGGACAAATCACAGCTTTTATAGTAATATTGATAACTTGCGCACATAGTTTTGTTTTAAACTTAAATATGTGTTGATAACAAAAAGAAAATAAGAGCTTTTAAATTTTAATTTTAATCACTATTTTACTTTTTTAACCACAGATACTATAAGAGTTTTAACGAATCGGCCGCATCACATCGTTCCAATCAGGGCGTAGTAGTTCACTCATCGTTGTAGTGTATTCAATTAGATCAAGTAAGCTTGTCTCAATGAATAACCACTGCTGTGGCTCAGTATAATAAGCTCCATAGGATTGCATGTTTCCCTTCGAGTGGCTTAGTCTGAGGCCTTATTGTACAGAGCCACCGCTTCATTCGTTCAGACAAGCCACTCGAAGCGAAATATGCAATCCTATGAGGCTTATTATAATAAGCTCCATTAGTGGCCAGAAACGGTGGCGCGCGCGTTCGCCACCCGAGTGGCTCTGTATAATAATGGCCTTATGCGTCAGTCTAGAGTATAAAGAACTTTGAAGGTTTCTTATCTTAGCTACACAAATATTTTCCCTTTATTTATTTTTTCAAATATGCTCTAAATTTTTTTCAAAATTAGGGGTGTGGAACATGGCACAACTTTCAATTACAATAAAATACTGGTCATTGCATTCAAATGTGATATTTACCGTTTTCATATTTTCATTCATTTAAGTAAAAATGACCGGTTATTAATTTTTACATGAGCTAAAAAAAGCGAAATTAGCAATGCTATTCTATAATAGACATTACAATGTACTTTATTGCACGTGAAACAGAGAAACATCAGGAGCAGAGAACTCTGTGTTAAAGGCAAACTTTTACGCTTCTATCGCATTTCTACGGGAATTTCGGAGGTGGGGAACATTAGAGCGTCTTACAAGGCATTAGCACAGAGATTTTAATCAAAATCGTCAGAGCTGTTTTGAGCAATTGTTGAAAAACATGATTTTTTCATGATTTCAACCTTATGCGCATGCGCGATTTGTACGAAAACTTTAATGGTAGGTCCCATAGCCAACCACAAACCCGCACATCAAATTTGAACATCGTAGGTCAATTTGTTCAGGAGTTATGCTAACCACGTACGCAGAGAAATTTTTTCTGGACCACTTTTTGAAATCAGAATGTTCCAAAACGTGGAGAAATGCAAAAAAAAAAAAAAAAAAAAAAAAAAAAAAAAAAAAAAATTACCGAATGCTATACTTTCATTACCTTATATAAGCATATCGGTAATTGAAAGTAAAAATTAACATGCTTTTTGTAAAAAGCGTTAATAAATGTAATTTAATTATGTAAGGTACGTGAAATAAAATATTACCTTACCAAGGGTTTGATGTTGGCACTTGCAATTTCAAGCTTTATCAAGTTCACCTCGTAGTCTCATCACATTTTTTTCTCAAGTTAATGGAGAATATTGTTTTTTCGAAGTCATTGTGAAAATTATTTTGTAGGTATTAATCATGCGTCGGCGGATAAAAAATTTCAAGAATTCGAACTGATAAACTTTTCATTACGAAATGCTTACCTAAAGTATTGTGAAACTGAAAATGAAAGTTTTATGAGACACCAATTTTATAAATGTGTATAATATTAAAAATCAAATAACATGTGACGTCCCGTTTTTATTTAAGAATATTTACTTAATTTAGTTAACTTAAGTAAAACTTTTTGTATCAAGCTGGATTTATACGCTACCAGTCGGAGTTCCAGTTTATATCGCCAGTCTGTGACGTCACCTGGCTACTGGTTCCAGAAAATAAAACATTTTCTATTTAGTGGCGCAAGCAACACTCATCATCCAATCACGTGCGCTCTCCTGAAAATCACCGACCTTAGCTGACGTCTCAGAACTGGCGATCCGAAATGGAAGCCCGACTAGAAGCATGTAACTACGGCTTAAGGTATAAATTATAAGTTTAAGAGCAATATGTTGCCAGGCAACGTATTAGGAACAAGAGAGAACAACTCAGCGTGTTATTACGTAGCTTAAATGGGTAATTATAATTCCAAGATTGTATCAATAGTTTTAAATGATTTACTTACCAACAGTACAAACAATAGTTTGGATTATCAAAATAAAAAACTAGCCAAACCTTATCACACCAAAAACTTGCATCTTATCGAAAGGAACTTATCAACACATATAAAATTCAATACATTGTCAATACAATGACATTCCTCTCTGGCGCGTGATCGGCAGAATGTGAAATTTTCTCATACAACAAATACAAAAAATTGTATTGTGTGCGTGTCACAGATTCTGATATATTTAACTAAACCGTGTATCATTTAAATACTAATAGACTTCTAGTTTAGCGGGTTACACTAACTCCTTCTCACGAACCAAAATATTCATTTTTGCATTGGTGCAGTTTGGCCGTTGTGTTGCCCTTGCTCCAAATAAATTCTAAACCCAATCATTTGGTATATTTCTATTTAGTAATTAAAATATTATAATGCTTCTTTTAAGATAATGCTAATTTGTTTGAAATAAAGGAAATATTAAAACATAATCGTTTTTAATTCGTAGTCCCTGAGTCAAATGAATAGGGTTAATGTTACGCTATTGTAGTTTAACGCGTTCGCTGCCGATCACGCGCCAGCCAGCTCTCCAGTAGCCCGTCCTGATCAGACTGCACACGATCGGAGTTCGTGCTGGAATTAACTGAAGAAACAAAATAATATTTGTTATGGCACATAAACATTTTGTCTTCTTCCATAAGGTTAGCTGGAAGCTTGTGTTTTGAAAACACAGTTTCATTCCAGCAAAGACCTACAACTCCGATCGGGTGCAGTCTGATCAGAACAGACTACTGGGGAAAAACCCGACATTCCGCGCTGGAGCGTCATCGGCAGCGAACATGTTAAAACTTAATTTCGAATATGTATCACTGTATTCACAGCGAAATTAACTACTTAATTACAAATTGTATCCAGTGTGTTCGATTATTTTCATACAATCTTCTCTGAAAAGTTGTCCACACCAACATTTGTCGTAAGATTACTCTCCCCATTTTGTTGCCCAATCTAAAAGTAAATATCACCTCATCATAATTGTCCCCTCATACTCTTTTTTACCCCACTTCAAAATCGTCAGTCAAATTGTTATTATTCTATCACAGCCAGACGAATATTCGATACAGATTTTTAAAATGTACGGATTTTCGTTCCTGCAAATTTCATTAATATCTATTTACCCACCTTAGAGCCAAAAGCGGTTCCACATAATTGCAGACAAATAACCGTAAACTTTATTGATGAAATTCCAATAGTTTTCTCTTTCTTGAAAAATCTCTTATATGAAAGTGATTTCTTTTCTTCTAAGTAAAGTTCGAGATGCTGATATCCCTCAACAAATAGACAAAACTTTTATCAGTCGATACGATATCAACATAGTATCAAAGTTAAACCTCCTTCTTATCAAGAATTCATATCTCATTTGATGGGTTAGACACTTTCTTTGAAACCAACAAATATCGAATTCGAAATGCGTATTCCAAAGTGACCTCAATCACTCATATAGAGGATGATGATTGGAAATTCAATGTAATCGAAGAGCGTCGTAAACATTGAAAGTGGATGTCATTCCCAAACAAACACAATATACCAATGGACAGAATCAATTTTTTTCTGACATTGCAAAGTTCGGACTTCTTCCATATAAATGCTCATCTTTTTAAGAGGAAGTCCTAGTAAGGAGCAGTTTGGCCCTTGCGCCTCATAAATCTGAAAAACAACCAACCAACAAACCTAGTAAGGAACATTCCTTTTACTCGCTATGTTACAATTTTCTAGCCCAATGCATTGAGAAACTACGTTGTATAACCACCTTGACATTGGGCGAGAAAGAACGATCACTTCGTGAAATGACGTCAATTGTTTCCATTTAAAATCTATCTCTTCCAGGTAGAGCCACTGCGAATTTGACACTTTCTTTACCATGGTAAATATCTATAGCTATTTATCAAATATGTCGCAGCCGACCAAACGGTATAGTGGTAAGCGTGCTAGCTTCTGGACCGCGAGGTTGCGGGTTCGAGTCCCGTGTTAGGCATGGGTGTTTGTAAATGTATGTTGGCTTGTCTAATGACGAATGTTTCGGCGAATTATAGCCCTCGTGTTGCTGACGGCGACAGATAATCCGAATACAACCAACCAACCAAATATGTCGCACTTTTCCGTTCGCATCCTTTCTTCTGCTGCAGGTACTTAACTAGGTTGATTGGTTGTATTCAGATTATCTGGTACCGTCAGCAACACGAGGGCTATAATGCGCCGAAACATTCGTCATTAGACAAGCCAACATACATTTACAAACACCCATGCCTAACACGGGACTCGAACCCGCAACCTCGCGGTCCAGAAGCTAGCACGCTTACCACTATACCGTTTGGTCGGCACTTAACTAGGAGATTGGAACATTGCATATCTTTCACTATAATATTGTACACTGCATTAAAATGTATGGTGTTACTTAACGTTTTTATATTTTTACTCATTTAAATAAAAAGCACCAGTTCGGAGATATTTCTACAATAATTTTTAGATGGATAAAACACACAGCAAGATGGCGAAATTTAAGATATTATTCAATAGGCATTACATTGTCCTTTCTTGGTGAGCGAAACAGAAAAGAAGAAGAAAAAAAATCAATCGTTGATAGGTGATTCCTCAAGGACAGATAGCTCTGTGTTAAAGACACTGGTTTTTCAACTTTTTACGCTTTTATCGCATTTCTACTGAAATTTCGAAGGTGGAAACTGTTATAACCCCTTAAAAGTCAATAGCACAGAGATTTTAATCAAAATCGTAGAAACCGTTTTTTAATTGCTGAAAAACATGATTTTTTAGGGATTTTTCATGATTTCAACCTTATGCACATGCACGATTTTGACGAAAACCTTAATGTTAGATCCCTGTGCCATCACCAAACTGCACACCAAATTTGAACATCGTAGGTCAATTTGTTCGGTAGTTATGCTGACCATAGACAGACATTTTTTCTAGACCACTTTTTTGAAGTCAGGGTGTTCCAAAACCTAAAGAAATGCAAAAAAAAAAAAAAAAAAAAAATTCTCTTTTTCTTGGACCGAATGTTATACTTTCATTACCCAATGTAAACATATGGATAATTGAAAGTAAAAATGTTTCTGAAAGTAAGTGTTGATGCGCTGGTCCTTATCTTTACACTTTTGCTGAAAGATCAGATGATAATAAAGGGTTCATTCACTCAATGCTCGTTATCTTCTATCGAAGACGAACGTATTCAAGACTCACTAGGAAAGAATTCTTTTTCAACGAGATTTATTTCTTTACGGTCAAACATTTACAACAATTAGGGGTATGGAACATCGCACAACTTTTATATAACATTGTTCATTGCAGTAAAATTTGACATTGTGATACTTACCATTGTCCCTATTTTCTCTCATTTGAATAAGCCGACCAAACGGTATAGTGGTTAGCGTGCTAGCTTCTAGACCGCGAGGTTGCGGGTTCCGAGTCCCGTGTTGGCATGGGTGTTTGTAAATGTATGTTGGCTTGTCTAATGACGAATGTTTCGGCGCATTATAGCCCTCGTGTTGCTGACGGCACCAGATAATCTGAATACAACCAACCAATCTCATTTGAATAAAAACGGCCAGTTTGGCGATATTTTTGGCAATGATTTGTACACGAGCAAACAAATTCTATTATATTATTGGTTAGACATTACATTGTCCTTTCAAGTGCGTGAAAAGCAAAAAAATCTATCGTTGATGGTAGATGCTCAAGGACAAAGAGCTCTTTGTTAAAAACACTCGTTTTCAAACTTTTCACGTTTTTATCACATTTTTATAGGAATTTCGGAGGTGGAAATGTTTAGAACAGCTGCAGAGGCATTACCACAGCGATTTAGATAAAAATCGTTAGAGCCGTTTTTTCAATTACTGAAAAACATGACTTTTACAATGGAAACTACCTTATGCGCATGCACGATTTTTACGAAAACCTTAGTTGTAGGTCCTTTTGCCGCCACCAACCAGCACACCAAATTTGAACATCGTAGGTCATTTTGTTTGGGAGTTATGCTGACCACGTACGCACATACAGACATTTTTTCTAGATCACTTTCTTGAAATCAGGATGTTCCAAAACATAGAGAAATTGAAAAAAAAAAAAAAAAAAAAATTTTTTTTTTTTGACCGAATGCTATACTTTCATCACTCTATGTATATATATGGGTAATTGAAAGTAATAAGGTATAAGTTCAGCTGTAAGTGGTTTTCAATTAGCAAAAATTGAAAATAAGAACGGAATAAACTCCATTTGGAGCAGGTAAACCATACATCAAGAAAAACATAATTTCGAAAACCTAACAAATCGAATAGCAATTAAAAAAAAAAAAAAATCAAAATTACAGAATATTTTACATTTTTTATACAGATTATTACGTTCAGCATTTATAATTTGGGAACTAATTGAAAAAATTTAATTAATAGCAAAGTCAAAAGGAAAAAAAAAAATTACAATTTATCGCCAACCATGCCAATTTGGTCAAACCTTTGTTACGAAATGTCACAGTATTAACGTGATTTTTTTTAAATTATTTCCATGGCAAAATTTTTTAAATGTAGCTTTTTTTTAAGCAATTGGCTGTAAATATGTATTTGGTTTGGAGTATCTAAGAATAAAAATGGAGATTTAAAATAGGTGCAACATCCTTTCACATTTTAAATGAGCCCGAATGGACTTCTTGAAAGTCGTTCTCCAATTGACACTTAAAATTACCCTCAGCTTTCCAGATCTTGCAGCGACGCCGTATAAATCTCGTGTAGCAAGACTATTTCCAATACAATATTAATGATAGTTAAAACATGGAATAACTGTCAACGTAATTAACCATTTCTTATGCAAAAGCGAAGTTCATTAAATGCTCGTCTTTTTGACAGAACTACAAAGATTAATGAGTAGTACTTCATCAAATACTCGTTTATTTTATAGGATTTATAAAGATTAATAACCAATAATTATACTAAAATACCTTTTATAACAAGTTTTATAACTTTGAGGCAATGTTTATTTTTCATCGCGTTTGTCCTTGGTGAAAAGCGTCATTACTTATTTTTCTGATGCGTGACGCCAACCAATTTAGAGAATATTAGGAACGTAATAGGGATATTAATATGCTTTTTGAAAAGAATTATACTTGCGAAAAATGTCCTCCACAAACACTAATTTTATATCCTTGTGAGTAAAAACTCGAGATCTAAGATAAATCCTGAAGTGATGAAGTTTTAAATACTTTCAAGATTAACCACTGACGCACTTCAAATAGCAAAAAGCATTTAAACTATTTAGTTAGATGTAAATACCATAATTGCGCACTCATTAAAGTTTCAGAAACAGAATATAAATGGTTCTTAATGAGTTTAATCTCCCTCCTTGTTGCCTAGTGGAATGGCGGCAGGATCACGAGTTCGAGAATGTGCCAAAAGAACGACATATAGAAATTGGGATCTGTCGCACGTTGAATCCTTCTAATTCCCATAATCAGTGTGCAGTGGAAAAGGTGTTAGCTCAGGTGTCGATGTTTTATCACAGTATCTTTGACGTGGCCAAAGCTAGTAAAGACTAAGGCCTCTTTCACGCGAGGCAACTAGTTGATTCAACTAGTTTATCAGGCGGTTGATAAGGTGTGTAGCCATATAAGAAATGATAGAGAATCGGCTGAACCCTTTCGCAAGCAGTCAACTCGTCCGCCCAGGAGGTTTGTTTGCAGGCACAAATGCCACTCTCATCCTAACTAGTTGACACAACACAAATAACATTATCGATATTCGTCCTTTCACACCAGTCTCTTAGTTGAATCAACTCAGTTCACTGCGGAAAGTTTTGCAATTGCAAGTTTCAATGTGAAAAGTTTAACGAAGAAATTTGTGTTAGAAGTCCAGCGATATGTTACTATCAAACTATACACATCAAGTAAATATCGATATAAATAAATACAAATGTCTATAGTAGTCGGTACCATTCAAATTTAAAAATGCATTTGTTATTTTGTTAATGGGGTTAATAATGGGGAAAAAAAATTTAAATTAAAACAAAAATTTTACTTTTTTTTTAAATTAAAATTATATATATTTACAAGCCGAATTGTCATTAAAAAAACGAACAGACATATTTTTATTTGTTCATTTCTACGAAACATTTTCTTTTTCATTGGGTTTTTTATTTGATGTTGCTATGTTGACATAAGTTACTCTCTTTACATTACCTATCAAACAGCATCACATTGATTAGTACAGGTTATGACTGTTGCATTTAAAAACACGTGGAGCACCAAATTACGCAAATTTATCTATTATTTAATAAAGAAATTTATCTAGATTTTTCGAATGTCAACATCGCACCATGCCTATAGGAGTAGTTTTCGTACATTAAAAATTAAAACATTTAACAACTCTAATCTTATTCTATCCATTTCTCGTGTTCTAATATCGTACTGACCTCCCCGTTAGGAATAAAAGTTTATTCCACAAGTTGCCTCGTGTGAAAGTACCATGAAAGAGTGTTCACACGCATTCAACTTGTTGAGAGTTTACCAAGCAACTTAATTGAATCAACTAAACCTCCTCGTGAGAAAGAGGTCCCTCTTTCACACGAAAGAACGAATTCGAGTAATGTCTTTTTGTGTTGAGTCAACTAGTTAGAATGAGAACGTTAGCGGCTCTTGTGCCAGCAAACAAACCGCCTTGGCGGCCGAGTTGACTGCGTGTGAAAGGGTTCAGGCGATTCCCTATCATTTCTTAAATGGCTACACTCCTAGTCACCTGCCTGATAAACTAGTTGAATCAACCAGTCGCCTCGTGTGATAAAGTTGGTTGGTTGGTTGGTTGTACTCAGATTATCTGGCGCCGTCAGCAGCACGAGGGCTATAATGTGCCGAAACATTCGTCATTAGACAAGCCAACATACATTTACAAACACCCATGCCTAACACGGGACTCGGAACCCGCAACCTCGCGGTCTAGAAGCTAGCACGCTAACCACTATACCGTTTGGTCGGCCGTGTGATAAAGGCCTCAAACTAAAGTTAATTACTTTGTACACATTGAACTGATATGAGGTTTTTGTAATAAGAACTCTAATCGGCAACCATTAGATAACGGTATTTTTAAATTTTTTTTTTTTTACTATTGTGTACTTGATTTTTGGGAGATTTAATTAATATCGCTTCATCGGGTTAAGGCTAAAAATAGCTTATTTTTTCATTTTCTGGGAATATATATTACTTCCCAGAAATTTTCTGCACAACTTCTCAGACGCGCCGGGTACGAGACATTTGGCGAGTGAGTGTTTCCGTTAATATGTTTAAGTTGGTTGGTTGGATTTCTGGTGCAAGGGCTTCACATTGCCCTTAATCTGTTTAAGATTTCCATGATATAATAAATTCTTTATGAAATTCATAGGCGCCAACTAGACTGGAGAAAATAGGGCGATCGTTCCCCCAACAGCGGGGGCAAAGGGATCATTTCGACCCAGATACAAAAATCTCTAAAAATGTGTTTTTCCAATATAATATACTGCGTAAAAAGTAAAAAGTATAAAATATATTGCGTATAAAGGACATTTTGTAATGTTCTAAAGAAACACTAGGGGTGTGAAACATCGCACAGCTTTCAATTACACTATATTACTGATGGGGATTTGTGTCAATTACCGTTTTTATATTTCCCTCATTCGTTTAGAAAAAAGGACCAGTTTGGTGATATTTTTGTGATAATTGTAATGTGGGTCTTTTTTGGCGATATACTTTACGATAATTCTTATATTATCCTTTCCTATAAGTGAGACTGAGAAAAGGAGAAAAAACGATCGTTGATAAGCTATGTTCAAGCAAAGACAGATCTGTGTTGAAGGCATTCGATTTTCAACTTTTTACGTCACTAAAGCATTTTTACGGAAATTCGCTGGTGGGGATGTTTAGAACACCATAAGAGGCATTATCAAAGTGATTTTGATCAAAATCGTTAGAGCCGTTTTTTAGCAATCATTGAAAAACAGGATTTTTCAATGGCAGCTACCATATGTACATGCGCGATTTTGACGAAAACCCTAATGGAAGGTCCCTGTGCTTTCACCAACCTGCACACCAAATTTGAACATCGTAGGTCAATTTGTTCGGGAGTTATGCTGACCACAGACACACAGACATTTTTCCTAGATCATTTTTTTTGAAATCAGAATGTTTCCTTTTTTTTTTCTTTCCCCGACTTAATCCTATACTTTCATTACCTTAAGTATTATACTTATGGGTAATTGAAAGTAAAAAAAATCCCATAACAACAGAAAATAAATACAATATTTATAAGCACACTGGCATTATTCACCCCTCTGTCCCAAATGAAAATCAAGTAAAAATAGCAGCTCTTTCGTGAAATTTCATAAAAATGTATATTTTAACGTATTGTATTTGACAATGGAATAAGTAATTTTGTAATGATGAGATTTCTGGTATATAGGTACTATTTTTTTCATTAATTATGATCCAAAAAATATTCAAATTTAGTTTCTTCATTTTAGAGCAATGTCATAAAAATAGATCTTTTAAAATAAGGCATGATATTGAAATGAATTATTCTATAATGATGAACTAGCTGGTTAGTGCTTTTACTTTTTCCATGGAATATTTTTAAACTAATTTTATACAAATAACTTTGCTGCATAAATTAAACGTACAATATTTTTTGCGTGGTAAATTCAATATATTCAGTGGGTAGATCATTGAAAAGATGGGTCCGGAAGCCAATCCTCTTCCCCCCCCCCCCCTCTCCGAGTAAAAGTGAAAAGTTGGCGCCTATTATTGAATTTTTCAAAAGTGCTTTAAATCCCTGAAGATATCAGAACTGAAATTTCTCAATTTCTTCACACCCTGAGAGTGGGGTGAATAAAATGTAGGATATTATTTGTAAACCCTGAAAAAGCCTTGTATGTTATCAGTAGAAAGCATAGACTTATTATTATCAATAGACTGCGCGTTCCCACTTCAATTATACAACGAGAATGAAACCAAAATGAATCACATGAGTAGGGACTTTTTGGCAGATTTGGCGGGTTTCTCCTCACTCGGGCGATAAAGGATAATAAGATTATTAGATAAAGGATTAATTTTACGACGTAGTTGTCTTGTATGTTAAATTGTTGGTTGCTAGACTGCATGTTTAGAGTAACCAAATTAAAAACCACGTGACTGATAGACGAAGGAGAACGAAGAAAATAAACCACTCATTCCAATGGAAAACGCCGAAATGCGTCTGACGGAAAGCTCGTGAATACAAGAAAAATGATGAAATATTGTTCTGTATTTGGTTGCAAAGAAAAATTCCAGAAAGGAGGCTCCTTTCACAAGTAAGTGCTATTTTTTAAATTTTCTATTTAGTTAAGGTTTTACAGTACACTCAAAATATGTTTTTGTTTATCGCCTGAGTGAGGAGAAACCCGCCAAATCTGCACCCAAAAAGTCCCTACTCATGTGATTCATTTTGGTTTCATTAATCATGTATAATTGAAGTGGGAACGCGCAGTCTATTGATAATAATAAGTCTATGGTAGAAAGGGTACTTCCTTCGCTAGCCGAATACCAGTTGTCGCTAAGCCTAAATGTTTGTAGTTTGTTTTAGAATAGCTATACTTTAAACAACCCATAACAGTTTGATATAAAAATTATATATTATCTGAAGGTTGCTACTGCGGGTGAGTTATCGTTGCAACTACTGATACTCGGCTAACTGAAGAGTGCCGAAGAAAGTTATGCAAATCTGAAATTAAACGTTAAATATTCTAATAAACTTAAGTAATTATTTCCTCGAAATATAAAATGCTAATTACTCACTTATAAACCTCTAGAAATTGTAATTTTGAACCTTGAAATGATTGTGCTTAATTAGCAAACTTTTATCCATTTTAATCCGCCCATGATTGGATACGCAATATTTCCTGAATCTTAATTCTTCGATCTTCCTGTGGCTTAGTAGCTTAGAATGACCGACAGGTCGTAGATCAAGGTAGCTAGCAACACTCGCGTTGAATAATGGTAGATTATGTACGTTAAACTAATCAATTCATCTTGTTGGTTTGTAATGAATGGGAGAGTAATATAACCCATAACAATATTTTTAATATAAATCTTTATATGCACTATAAATTTTTATATTCATTAATAAAACGCCGTTTCTGTTGCCAGCGTGTGCTTGGTGTTGGGATCGAATTTGAAATATTAAAAACATCTCTATCAGCAAAATATGCGGTAAACTACTTTTCGAAAACTTATTCATTAAAACTGAATGTGAATTAATGCATTAACATCCAAATATATCTTTTATATATATTTGGATAATTAAAACAATTTTACTATTTACTTTAAAAAAAAAAAAAAATAGCAACAGGAAAAAGACGTTTCTTCAATGATAGGTTAAATGCTATATCGGCGCGATTGGATGACGGCAAGTTGCTTTATTAATATACCATAAAAGTGACCTTGTAGAGTTAGTCACAGCCTCAAAATTTTATAAAATGCTTTGTCATCGACATCGAATCTAACTACCAAGTTTGAACACCATTGGATGAAGACAAGGGGGTTAATTAAGCCTCCCCATATTGGCCCGCCATCAACACACACACACACATAATCCAAGTTAATATAAGGGATTTAAAAAGGTGTTAGCTCAGGTGCCAGGCCATCTCGTCATCTGGCGAAGTTCAAAATGTCAAAGCGTATTAGTAGATTTTTGTCGTTACAATGCTACGGCGCAGCTTGGATGGCTTGGTTGGTTGTTTTCAGATTATCTGGCGCCGTCAGCAACAAGGGGGCTATAATGCGCCGAAACATTCATCATTTGACAAGCCAACATACATTTACAAACACACATGCCTTACACGGGACTCGAACCCCCAACCTCGCTGTCTAGAAGCTAGTATGCTAACCACTATACCGTTTAGTCGGCTCAGCTTGGATGGCCTTCGTGTTTAAGGTGTCCAACTAAATATTCTTAAGTGGTGCTAAAATTAAAGAAAACACTCAAAGATTGAATTATCAGAGAATTTATTTGAAAATATGTATCGTAATAATTTAAAAACGATGTAAGGGTTCTCTTAGTATGGATGAGATATATCTAAATTATTAATCGTTCTTTCTTGAATATGCTAAAGTTCGATTTTTTTTATTTACTTCGAGGTATCAATAACGAAAGTTACTCAGTCGTTCTATATTTCGAAAAAAAAAAGTAAGAATTTCAATAATGTTTACCGAAATCTTCCATCGGGGTGACTACAGAATTTGAGAAAAAAAATTCCCTGACATTTCCCTGATTTTCAGAAAATTCTCTTAAAAATTCTTTGATATGAATTTCTGCCGACGTTAACGTTAAAAAAAAACGAAAAATATAATGATGGCAATTTAAAAATATATCAGTTTAATAAGTAAATAAAATTCTAAATAGTCAATGTATATTTACATCAATATATAAATGTAGTCTAAAAAGCAAAAAAGAATGGAAAATATTTGCTAAAAAATACAAAATTCACGAACTACACCCCTAACTTCATTACACCCCAAATACTTTCTTTTTAATTTTAAAAATGACACAAATAAAACATGTTATTTTCGTTAATATAGGTCATAGGCCTTATCATATTCATAGCATAAATTTAAAACACTGTCCAAAATATTTGCTAAACTTGGGCATGCAAAAGCATGACACGTAAATAATCAGTATTTTGCTATTCAGTCATAAATTTCATTAGGTACATATCTTTCATGAAACATGTCTTTTGGATTTTGTAGTTGACAAAAGATAAACAACATATATTGTACGAAAGAAAAGGCTCGAAATTAAACAGCTTTTAATAAAATTAATTGCCCATAGATGCATAGAAATAAAATTTTGTACAATAAGAATATTATATTAAACTACAAAACTACATATTGAATGAGGCAAAAAATCGTTTTCATAAAACACGACAACCACAGGGTTCTTACTTTTTTGGCGGAAAAAAAATACAAGGACTTCTTGAAAAAAAATTTCATGACCCCTTACCTGAATATATGCAGTAGTACATTTCTTATATATATATATATATATATATATATATATTCATTTATTTATTTTTGAGGAGGAGGATATTTTAATTCTTTATTTGATTTACATAAAAAATATAAATTGAATTCCCATATCACTTTCAGTAAAACTAATTTTTTTTAAATAAAATATAATAAAAATCAAGTACAGGATCTAAACTTTCTCACTTATGGATGCCTATAGATTTGTTACACATCTGTAACATAGCACTGTAAAGGGTTAATAAAAATGAAAAAATCTGATGGAATCAATTTTAAATATTAAGGAATTTAGGGATCTAATGTATTCTGTTGACAAAAAGCACAAGGCAAGAAGAAAAATAATCATGTCCGTAAAGGATGCAGTCAGATTGAAGTTTGAGGATTTGTTTTAACTATAAAAAGCTGGCATTCTAAGTTAGAGGGTAACCAAAAATCTAACAGAAGTATTACGCAAATAATTGTTCCAGGCATTACAATGATCCCAGATTTAAAAAAATCAAAAGCGGAACATCAACTGGAAGGAGGAGGGGATTAGCCGGTTAGGCTTAGAAGTTGAGATTAGAAAAGGTTTGGAATCGTAGTACTCCCAAATCTGCCAACTAGCCAGATACAAAGGGGCTTTTACAGAGGCATATGATTTTTTTTTTTTTTTTCCTTCAATGGCATGCGCAACGGGAATGCGAGAATGGGGGGGGGGGGGGTTCAAAATTCACTGATTAAAGAGTAATTTTACGAAATTCCCAGACATTTCCCTGCTTTCTTTGAATTCCAGGTTCTGTAGCCACCCTGGCAGAGTTATACTTGCCTCTTCATTGTCAAAAGCGGGTTTCAATACACAATCTAGTTGACCATTCCAGGGTTCGAATAAATGAAGATTGAGAAAGGTTGAAGTAATTTGAAAGTGGACTTTGAGAAAGGGTAATTTCAAAGTCTGAAAATAAGTACGTAAAACTTTTATTCTTCTGTGCATTAGCTCTTGGATTGCATCTTTCTTATCCTTTGATGTTTGTCTACTCATGTAGCAAGCAACAAAGATAAGCAACAACAAAAAGTCGTACTTTTTCCCTCTTCGTTCAAATGTCATTTTAAGGAATATTTGAAGAATTTGTTTCTAATAAAAGTTAGCTCCCCCCCCCCCCCCCTTCTCCCCATTTCACCTTTCCTTTCAACAGCAAAAACAGTTAAATGTAAAGCCGAAAGACCTAAACACATCTTGAGAGAGGAATTTACAAATACAAAAGAAGTTGACTAACTACAGGCATGAAGCCCAGAAAGAATGGTCCACCTAAAACTCATCAATGGCCTTTAACAATCCCCCAATGAATTTCCAACTTTATCTTAAAACCATACACCCCAATGGACAATTCAAGCATTTTTTAAAAACGAGTGAAATTATTTTTATATATTTATAAAGAATTTTTTTCTGATTCCAAATATTCAAACAAAAGTTCTTTTAAAAAAAATTAGTTATTTAAATATTAAGACAAGAAAATGCCCTGAAACGTCGTTCGATCACAGTCCGATCAAAACGATCCACTATAGCTGTGACGTCAAGACAGCCTTCCGTTTCTATGGTTATCATGAGATTTGTGCCAAATATTTGTTGTGTATTTGGTAAACAATTGCTATATTCCGTACCGGTTGGCACGATTTGCTAGAAACTTGCAAAACTGGTTTCCGCTGCTGTGTTTCAAGCCAAGTTGTTTCAGATGTTGTGACGTCACATTCGTTTTGATTTGAATGTATCGTTTTTCCCCCCAAAACTAACAAACTAACTTTGGTTGCAAATTAAAAAAAAAAAAAAAAAAAAAAAAAAAAAAAAAAAAAAAACCGCAGTGAGCAGACATTTTTGTATTTATGGCCTTTTCGAAACATTTAGAATTGAATAAAAAAAATATTAAAAAATGTGGGAACTGTCCATTGCATTCACTATATCCACGGGCAAACAATTCTAATCATTAATCACCCTACAGTTCAAATAATGTTTTCTTCTTACTGCATTAAATTGCGAATTAGACAATTTAAAACCACGACCATCTCGTACTATTATCTGTAATTAATTCCAAACCCTTATTCTCATTCTGTTCAATAATTTTGAATAAATGGATTAAATTCTTTGCTGTATTTCTTTAATTTACTAAGCTGTTGGTCGCCAGTAAGTAAATTATTCTTCAAATACTTTTCTTTATGCTAAAAGCCTCAATACACCTCCTCTTTGAAATTTCAAATTAGCTACTGAACATTGTTAAGGTAACCAAAATCAGAACTCACAATTCATTATTGGATTAAAAACAGTTTTACTATCTTGTCTTACAATATGCAATTATAAGGAGGGTAAAATCTTGAATTGCACATGGGTAAAATTTTGGATCCACCCTGCATCAAAAGTTGGTTCTCATTCAGCTGGAACCAACATTTGGAGCTTAGTTTTACGATTAAATGTTGCTACCTCGAACCGTAAGCACCATTAAGTCGTAAAACTAAGCACCAAATGTTAGTTGCAGCTAAATAGGAACCAATACTTGGTGTAAGGTAGAACAAAATTTTTAGCAGTGCAGGGAAAAACGTGAACTGGACTGTAGTGCTATTTTTTGTTATCTGTATTTCCAGAAAAGTTGTTTTCGGAAATTAGAATATTTCCAGAAATAAAGAACTCTACCATAAATTTTTTTTAAATACAAGTTAATAAATCAAAGACAATCTATAAATTAGGTAATTAAATTATAAAAGTTTAAAGCAATTAAAAAAATTTGCGGAATATTCAACTCCAGTTTTATTATACAACACAGAGGCTTATGGAAAGTATCTGCCACATGTGTCTGTGGTTAATCTCCCTAAGAAACTGCTATAGGCACATGCGATCAGTCTAATGAAAGATTTGGAAGAGTTAGTTCCCATACTAAAATTCTATCAGAAGTACCGGTAATGGGGACCGGATGTAAAATTACAATTCTAAAATTCTGAATAATATATGTTGTTGCTTATTCTCCATGTATGGCGGTGTCAGACGAGATCCAGAGTCCGTTGACTCTAAGAAAGTCGAGTACAAGAATTGGATCATAATAGATGTTAAAGCGTATGTAGCTTTGTTTGCGGTCGCCGGGGATCGATCGTGCGACCTTTGCTTTTCCAGTCAGATGCTTTACCGCTATGCAAAAGAGTACCCCAGTGTATAGAATCTTTATCTGTTGTTTGTATACGAGACCGCCACATAGCCTCTTTCCAGTGAGTCGCGAAGGGACTAACGATTGAGTTGCCTGCGCGTGAGTTGAGCGCGTAGGGCAGTGAGTCACCAAAGATGTTGAGATGATACTGTGGAAGTAGTGCAGTATTTTCAGAAAGGTGCCGATAGATGGCAGCATGATGTCCGATAGTCACCAACAAAGAGATGTGGGCTTTTCTTTGTGGTCGCCGGGAGATCGACTGTGCGACCTTTGCTTTTCCATTCAGATGCTTTACCGCTTTGCAAAAGAGTACTCCATTGCATAGAAACTTTATCTGTTATTTGTCCACGAAACTGCCGTAGATGTCCTCCCTTGAGAGGTTCAAACAGTCCATCAAATGCTCTGGTGAAGCCTGGTGGCACTTGGTGAAGATCTTCCTGCCTTCGATGAATGTGAAGCACTTGGTGTCACCACTAGATAGTCCGGGAGCCTCTGTAATACGGCAGAGGGATCGAAAGTATATGTTACAGCTACAAATTCCATAAAACTCACCGGAAGTGTTTTAAAAATAAACGAGGTCGATGATTTCATTCTACTTTTATGGGAAGTTTACACCTTGAATACAGAAATATCGGATTGAAGCTTGGATATTCTGTAGCAGGTTTTCACGCCAAGTTCATCGCTGAACTTGCCAACCTGGCGATATTTTTGTTTATAAAAACCCACCCTCGCCGTCATTTATTTTTCAGTCACAGTCATTAAAAATCAGTGAATCGTTCATGATTGGAATGATCTTTGAGCGCGGTGTAGAGAAATTTAAGCAATAAAAGCAAAATAAGCCTTTCATTGTCAAATACGGTCACGATTTATTTTACAATTAACTAAATATCTACCCTCATCGTATCGGTAAAAGTGATTAACTTAAAGCTACAAATCCGTACTCACTAATCAATGTCCGATTCTGTTTCTTTTGGCGCACTCAAAATGACAGCTATACTAACGAAGAATGCGCTTCACAAAAAAGACTGGAAGGAAAATGCCAATGCATGGAAAAAGAAGATACAGAAAGGATTCGTTGGTCAGGAAAAGAACATTTGACTCGGTGTTTCCTTTGAGCAACCATTCAAGTGCTTCGGATATGTACACCATACGTTTAAAAATAAGGATAGTTAAAATAGCTGATCGCTGCTTTGGTTTAGCACAGTATGATCAGCAGGATACACCATCGGCTCTTTATTCTCTTGAAGTATACCGAATTTCAAAGACCTGTGTGGCCGACCAAACGGTATAGTGGTTAGCGTGCTAGCCTCTACACCGCAAGGTTGCGGGTTCGAGTCCCGTGTCAGGCATGGGTGTTTGTAAATGTATGTTGCCTTGTCTCATGACGAATGTTTCGGCGCATTATAGCCCTCGTGTTGCTGACGCTGCCAGATAATCTGAATACAAAGACCTGTGTGGATTAATAGCAAGACATTTGGAGAGTTCTAGCACAATGTTTATCAAACATTTTAACTTCGTTATTCTAGCACAACACATGAATGAGTTCTATGTGTTAAATGTTTTCAAGATTGAAAAAATCATTTTTAAAAATTATAATTTAAGCAAGAGAAGTTAGTTTTGTTATTGAAATCATTTTGAGGTTGGTTGGTTGTATTCAGATTATGGCGCCGTCAGCAACACGAGGGCTATAATGCGCCGAAACATTCGTCATTAGACAAGCCAACATACATTACAAACACCCATGCCAACACGGGATTCGAACCCGCAACCTCGCGGTCTAGAAGCTAGCACGCTAACCACTATACCGTTTGGTCGGCAAATCATTTTGAGGATAAATGCACGATATTTTGGCATATGTATGATATGGCACCCTCAGGCAGATCTGCTATGAATCGAAACTCTATTGCTCGATTTTTTTATGTATTACTATACTATATTCCCAACGATGTTGCTGAGGAATCTAAATACTACTTCACATTCAACATTAAAGAAATTTAGATATGTCTTAAAACGATACAAACCGTAAAAAAAAGTCATGATATTCAATTTCATTGCTTAAAACGTATACACGCACTTTCGGAAAATCTGTATCATGAATCCTCACAGCCAAACAAACGGTATAGTGGTTAGCATACTAGTTTCTAGACCGCGATGTTGCGGGTTCGAGTCCCGTGTAAGGCATGGGTGTTTGTAAATGTATGTTGGCTTGTCTAATGACGAAAGTTTCGGCGCATTCTAGCCCTCGTGTTGCTGACGGCTCCAGATAATCTGAAAACAACCAACCATGAATCCTCACAAGCCAAATAAAAACTAGCATTTTAAATAGTTACTAGCGCTTCCATAGATTTGTGATTGTATAAGAGTTGTTTATTAAATCCCAATAAAGAAAAATACCAAAAATAAAACATTTATAAATATCAGAGCAGTTTTCCGTAATTTGTTGAATAATTAAAAAAATAAAGTCACCTCAACGAAAATCAAAACCTACCACCAATGAAATCAAATAACCAAATCACGTTCGAGACTAATAATAAAAAAATTAAAAAAATGGCAAAGCACGTTTCAATAAATCACCCTAATGACAAAGTTTTGTCACATACTCAACGCGATCCTAAAGCGCACTGACCGATATCTTGTTTCAATTACCGATTACACATCGAACCCAAGCAATTATCGACATCAGCGTGTATCGGCCCCAAGGCTTGGCCCAACCGTATCAATGTGTCTCCTCACAGCGCCAAAGTCGTCTCATTATTGAGAAATGGTAATGGGAGATCATTTATTTTGCAGCGCCATTAATTGATAAGTGGAGCAGGTTTCCATTTACTTTGTAGTTCGCAACCTGTGATTTTGTCGTTACAACCACGTGGAGAAAGACAGATAGCATAGACATGTTTAGGGTGTCCAAAACATTCATGCCAATACCAAACGTCATTTTCTAAGGCACTATTAAGTATAATGGGCAGATTTGTTGAGTTCTTTTTCTTCAACGTATCTATTTCTATTTTTGCACAAACATTTTTGGGAGAATGCGAGAATGTCGTTGCACTATATAATCCACAACTCTACGTGTACACACACGTACAAGGTGTCCAGCGAAGTACTCCTTGATCATGAAATTAAATAACTCAAAAACAAAGTTCGATGGAAGAATAAAACAAAAAGTATAATTATTTTGAAAGCTTCTGATACTAAATTTTCAAAATTAGTTACAAATCTTGTCAATAGGTGGCGCCGTACACTGTAGTTCTTATGAATAAAGAGTGCTTTGATTGTTGTTTTCAGATTATCTGGCGTCGTCAGCAACACGAGGGCTATAATGCACCGAAACATTCGTCATTAGACAAGCCAACATACATTTACAAACACCCATGCCAAACACGGGACTCGGAACCCGCAACCTCGCGGTTTAGAAGCTAGCACGCTAACCACTATACCGTTTGGTCGGCAAAGAGTGCTTTGAACTTCAGAGTGATCAGTCTTCGGACAGTTCCTCTCTTTAAAAGGGAAAGGAAGTTTGCGTAATTGCAACGACTGATTGCAGAGGACCAATTTTATAACATATTTCTAGAACTGCGCAGCTGCAGCGTTACCTGTTGACAACATTTGTAATTAATTTTGAAACTTCTATTTCAGATTTTTACAACTTTCAAAATAACTTTGCTTTTTTCTTCATTCTTCTATCGATATTTGTTTTTAATTATGCCATTTTAAAATCACAGATAGTCCTTCATTGTACACCCTGTATGAGGCTCGGACAAGCACTCTAGTTTCTCGTAATCCTGGCCAGTCCAAAACGTTCACGGGATTTCATCTAAATCTCTGTTTTGTTGAGTTAGAGGCGTGGATTAACCTTTAACTCCCGTATGCAGTCTGACAGACCGCGAGTCATTTTTTGTGGAATGCTCCCACCCTCTAAAATATTTCATCATTGACTTTTAGATTAAATTTTTCGATATCATGTTTCTTAACTTTTAGTCCGTTGTTCATTAATTTGTTTGGACCACGTATTGCCCTTGCGCCAAAAAAATCAAATCGCCCAAACATATCAGTTAAAGGTTAAAGCATTGTCTGGTTGATGTGTCCAATCTATCTGTAATGCCCCATCATAACAACTATCAAAGCTGAAGTAAATGACATTCAAACGCCCTTTGATAATTACATGAGCATTGAAGAAATTGCAAACAGACAATATGAATTGTCTATTGAAGTTGAATGCTACTTTTCATAGTTAAATTTTAACAACCCAAAGTTGGGTCTACTATGTAGACAATATTCATAAACTTATTTACGACTTTCCTTAGCCTTCTGCATGAAGGAAAAATAAAATATTTTGGTTAAATATGAATTATCCTGCATTGGAAGATAATCCAGAAGATTATTTCGTAAAATCGCGTCGGTACTTTAAACAATTAACGGCGACATTTTAAAACATCTGACCCACATCAGCACTCATCGCAAATCTCAATATTTTTCTTTCCAAAGAGCAAACACAAAATGGCGACCTGAATAGTTTACCTTAATAAAATACCTCAAAGAAGCTCTTATGCAATCCGGCTGTCACTCACGGGAAAAAGCAATCGAATCATAACAAGTCCACATCAAAATATTAATGACGGTGGAATAAAATCTCTTCGTAAATTGATTTTAATTTAAATTGAATTAGAAAATCATAATTTTTTTGTGTCTGTCATGTATAGAAATATTATAATTAAGGTTGACAGTTTTTCAAAACTAGGGGGAAAAAAATCTCCGATCTATTCAGAGGTGTCCAATCAGAAATGGCGGTTTCCTTAATTAAAATATTTCCGAATGAAAATGCAGTTAACTTTAGTGTCACTAGACGACATCAAAAATAACAGAGTTTGAGTTAATAGTTAATGAAATGAGTAAACTAAAATTTAATGAAGATTATACAATTGAAGTTTCTTAAAATCCATTTGTAAAGTGTACTTAGGAATAGATAATTATTATAATGTGTTATGCTCATCAGCTATTTCGAAGAAAGGAATTCAAACGGCGTGAAAATCTAATGGTGAATTAAAAACGACTGTTTTAAAAACTATTTTCATACATCTTCTCTTTCTTACATTCATTAAGAAAAATGTTATTGCACATTTATGTAGATTTGGGTTTTAAAAATATATATATTTTTTTTTCAAACTTTTCCTCCACATACTTAAACATGTGATGTGTCTCTACTTCAAAGTTCAGTGTCTGCTCAAATACGCATGTTATTGACAGTAGTTATCCAATCACATGTTATGAGTTAACTCGTGTTTGTCACTTGCATTATCTATTTCAATTTGCAAAACCCAAGGAAATATACATGGTGGTTGTAAAATCAGTACCTATTTGTAACAATGAATATTTCAGAGAGTAAACAACCTATCACAGTTTTATTTCCATTGAATACGTTAATAAGATGCACCATTTGGTTATTAAGTTATATTTCAGAGTTTGCACCCGCATTTTCCACACAATTCTGAAATCTTTTAGGAGCATAATCCACAGCTCTTCTTAGCATTTCAACTGGAACATTTGCAAACACTTCACGGCTACTTTGTTTAAGGCAGTTAATATTCCTCGGTTGTAACTTTTTCCTTAGCCCAAAGTGTACAAGTTAAAACTAAGGGATAGCCTTGAAAAAAGTATCCGGGAAGTGTTTGCAAATGCTCCAGTTGAAGATGCTAAGATTAAGAGCTGTGGATTCTGTTCCTAAAAGATTCCAGAAATGTGTGAAAAATGCGGGTGCATACTTTGAAATGTAACTTAATAGTCAAATGGTATACCTTATTAATGTCATTGTGGGGGTCTCGTGTACAGAAAACAAATACAACTCCTAGATACAAGATATCTCTTTTGTCTAGTATGTGGCTATGTATGTGGCAGAGAAACTAAAGGTCCCACGATTGATCCCCAGCGACCACAAAAATAGCTACTACACTTTTTTGCCGACTATTGGACAACTGAATCATGCTACTATTTATCGGGGCCTTTTGAAAATACTGCCCGATTTCCACACTATCACCTCGGCATCTTTGGCGACTCATTGCCAAACAGAACCTCCGGCGACTCACTGCCGCAAGCGCAACTAACTTAATCGTTCGTACCTTTACGACTCACTGGGAAGGAGCCATGAGGAGGTCTCGTGTACAAATAACAGATACAACTCCTGGACACCAGAGATCTTTTTTGTCTAGTGGATAGAGTATCTGGCTGGGAAACCAAAGGTCCCACGATAGATCCCTAGCGACTGAGAAGAAAAAAATATATCTACTACGCTTTATAATCTTTCTCAATTTATATCGATCTTCCCTTTCCAAATCTGAAAATGTTTTTTTTTTCTTTCTACAAGAGCAAAATAAAGCTTTACATTCTGTATAATGGCATACAATTTGAAAGCTTAGTAGTCGAATGCAGTATCCTGATGCTTAATTTATTTAGATTGAAAATACTACACCTCTGTAGACAACTCAACTTATGATAATTAGTTGCATAAATACTGGTTATGTGCCAGGACCGAAATGATAGTAAAAACACATTACAGTTATGAGAAATTTTCCGCCCATCCAACGCCTTAACATTTCAACGTTCGCCACTAACGGCCGGGTAGGCGGATGGGAAGGCGTGCCGTATGAAGCTTTTCGCGGGACGAATGCATCAATATACGTATCTTCAATTATTATTAAATTAAAAAAATAACTTTTTTTTTATCTTAATAAAATTACAATTAATATTTGATTCTTTCTTTCAAATAATTGAAAAATATAATTTTCATTATTAATACCTAAATCAAAGTGTGTAAAAAAGTAAATCCTTTGTTTCAACGTAACAATGTGATTTGACCTAACTTTTAATAAAAGTATTTAATCTGTATTTCTAGATAGCTCCGTTTTAATCGATATCAATTGTGACTTGTTATTAGACGATGGCGGTCGAAATCATTCAGTTTATTTTCTGATAAAGTCGATGCCTGTCGCAGTCTTGCAGGCAATATTAATAAATTTTCCAAATGAAATTCAGTTAAGTTATTCCTGTATTTATTCTTGATGAAAACCACTTTGCTGAGAGCTTTTTCATATAGTTTCTTCGGGCACGTAGCCGGCGGGCCGCAGAAAAATCTGTCGTGGCTAATAAAATAGTGGCTAACCTTGCTCTAGATGAACACATTATGGACATAAAAAGGCATTCACTTTACATGTTAACACACAGTTCTAGGCTCTTCAATATCTCTGCAAACAGTCGAAGTTTTGTTAAGAGTCCATGTACGTTGCCTCCATACAGAAACGTCTTCACTCGATTCCTGTAGCGTCGAAGGGAGTTAAATACCTAAATGTGAATAATAAAAGATGCGTAGGAAGGTGTGAAGAGTGCACTTGATGAAACTCACGGATGTGGAAATCGACACCAGGCGCGCCGCTTCGAGTGTCTTGGAAGTACCGTGTTCAATTAGTATTCATTGTGAGGAAAGTGTGCTAACAACAAGTACATATTACTCGAGTCTAATTCTAAAAACCAGGAGATTGGGTAAAACAGGTCATTATGCATCAGTCGAATTGTTTAAAATTTAGAAAACATAGTATAGGTAAAATTTATATATGAGTCAAACTTGAAATATTTTAGGTGGGGGGAGCATTCCAGAAAAAAAATGATTTTGTCAGATCGCTTACAGCAGTTACAAGTTGAAGTCAATTCCAAGAACGGTTCCTCGTCCTAGTAGGCATGCTGAAATAATCATGCGAGTCCGAACATTCATCGAAATAATTTAAATATTAAAGTAAAATTCAATCAGATTGTCGGGATCGCAATTGATCCTCTTCAAAAGTAATTAATCAGAGTTTAAGGAAAAAAGGGGGGAAAAAGGAAGAAAATCCCCACAGCTCCGTACAACACATCCGACCATCGACTGCACTCAAACTTCACATCCAAGTATTCAACTGTCAATGGCACAAAACCTCTTCGCACCTTCGCACACCACAAATAACAGCAATTACACGATCTAAATGACATCTCGAGCCAAACTTATGGACAAAAAGACGTTAATATAACACACATCAAAAGAGACTTCAAACGTCATTTAATACATCGTAAAAATATGTTTAGAAAATAAAGATCCGTTAGTGCTAGGCATCAGGCCGTGGTTGTACCTCCTATTACAGGGCTGTCGTCGAGATCCTTTAAATGGGTATTATGTGGTAAAGATGGTCTTTGGCGAGGTCATTATGAGATGGCGTTGAAAACAACCCTTTGTGAAGGAAGTGGTTATTAAGTCACCGTGCGTGCAATTAAGTGACAGGAATAAAGAGAAAAAGGAAACTAGTTCCAGTGTTATAGCTTCATATTATATCCCGTTGTAATAAAAGAACTAATTTTGCATTGGTAAATATTTGAAGGGACAACATCTTGAGTTCAGAAATAACTCACAACATGCAGCAGTTTTTTTTATACATAGTAATTCTTTTTAGAGTTCAGTACAATGAATAAAAAAAAAATAAAAAAAAATAAAAAAAAAAAAACACTTATAGTATCACTTCGATATTCAAAACAAAAATTCCTGATTGCTGTGTGATTAGCGCTCTGGTCTCGCATGCCAAAGATGCCGATTGGAATTCTCGATTAGGTATGTATGTTTATTGTGGTTCGGAATAGGGATGGAACGGATGTGAGTTTTGCCGGATACCGGATTTCGGATATCCGGGGTACCATGTCTACCGGATACGGATATCCGGCCGAATATTCGGTCTATATACTAAAAACGATAGTTATACGATATGCTATACGAAAAAAATGGTCATGATATGAACTATCAAGTAAATTATAATTAGTGGTTAGCGCACCGCACTGCATGCCACAGGTCCATGGTTTGATTCGTGGACTGGGCAAGGTTGACTTAGCTGTTTATACCTGAAAGAAATAAACTGAGGAGGACCATGCATGCTTGGGAACTAAACACTGGGGTTCGGCGTCAGAATGACCATCTGACCGGAACATCTGCTATGTGACACACAAATGCCACAGTCAAGAAAGCTGAGCTGGGCCCAGCAGGCCTTGGTCCACACGGGCTGTTGCTCCACAGACTTAATTTTTTTTATTTAAACTTTAGTTGATGGAGTGAAAGAGATCTTTGTTGCTGATTTTATATCTTGTAATATTGATACTTTTAGTTTTTCATATAGTTCTGGCAGGGCTTTATCACGAAAATAATTTCTACTTCGAAGCGGATAACGAGGAGCTAGGTACTTTATTAACTGACCAAAGCCTTCTCTATTCCCAATGAAAAATGGTTCAGCATCAAAAGCCATTAACTTACCTAAAATTATATTAAAAACATTTTTTACAATGTTGAAGTGCAAAATATAGCTAATTTCAATTTACTTCATGCATTGTTTATAATTGATAAATGATTACAAAATTATACCGGATGCATTTATTAATAACAAAAGATTTATTTTAAATATTTTATGAAATTGAAGTCTATTTTTTTTTTTGTAATGCACCTAAAACATTACGGATTTAAAGAAATCTCGTAGAAAACTTAAATTGGATCTATCGGAATATTCCGTCTTTAAATATAAACTTAAAAAATTTCAAACCCAAAATTCATCAACATTATGTTATACCATATTTAAAATATATATTTAATATAAACAAACAAAATTAGTACTTACATATTTTTCTGGTCAAGGCTTTTGCTTTAGAATCATCTAAACTCCACAATTTTGGTACAAATAATGTCAATTCCAATGTTGTCTGCGTGCATTTCTTGTTTCGATGAATTGTTTTTTCTTGTTCATCAATATTTGATGCATTTAGTGAGTCTTTTAAGCTTTTGTGAATTTCCTTATGCACACTTATTAAATGGTTCCATAAGGATTTTGTGGAAAAGGATTTTGGGCTTTTGCCGCGCACATTTTTAAACGATTCTGTGGAGCAAGTAACACATAGGGCTTTGCTTTCGTCATTTCCATTAATTTTAAAATACTTCCAAATGGGTGATTTTAAATGAGCCATTATTAAAAATTATAAATTAGATTGTAACTGGAGAAAACTATGATTCAAGACATTCTAGAGAGCTAAATATAATTCCACATTGTGGCGCTGCGTTAAAGACCTAAAAATAACAATACTTCATTTTACGTCAGAAAAAATATACCAGCTTTCAACTTCTGCCAATGAAAAATCAGAAATTAGACCATACCATTCATAGCATAAAAAGGGGTAGGGTATTATCGTCGATAGAAAAAAAAAGCATTGAGGAGTGAGCATTGGCTATTTATTCCTTTTTACTCGCTAGCAAATGTCAGAAAAAAAGGAGGAAGTGAGAATAACTAACACTCTTATAACTTATGTTATGAAAAAAAAGTACTATTTATTAGTATTTCGGTTGGTGTTTTACGGAGAAGCATTCAAATATAACATCTGGAATTAATCAGATCATAAACTTGGAATGAAAAGAACATATTGCAAAACACGTATGAAGGATGTGTATGGAAAAATATTGGTGGAATGGTTTATGCTTATCAACTCGGCGCCAATAATACAGCGAAAGCATAGTTCTCACGAAGGAATTTTTTCGTTTTCTAACTTTACTGCAATTTATGTCCAAGAAAAAAAAAATAAGAAAAAAAAGTGTAGGATGCGGTGTCCCCTTTGTCCTAAAAAGATCATTATTTTTTGCAAAAAATTATTTCTTGTGGATACCTGGTGGCCGGATATATAGCCGGATATCCGAATGAAATTATAGGATGTTCGGTATTTCAAATCGGATATCCGACGGGGTTTCGGATATTGAAAAATCAACCGGATATGCCGGATATCGGATATTTGCCGGATATCCGTTCCATCCCTAGTTCGGAATCCATACAAAACTGTAGGTCGCGGTCTGATTAGACGCTATTGTACACAAAAGTAGGTCAATGAGCACACAATTTACCTAACCAAAGAAAAAATTGAATATTACTGGTACACTGGTTATACGATTTAAATGAAATTTGGCACACAACTATATTCAAATACCTGAACTTAGGCAAATTTTTTAGTACTTACGTAATGTACCGTTGACGAATATTTTTGTTTGCTACAAACGTTTTCCAGTTGCTGAATTTCTTTCCTGTTGTTGACATTCTTTTCATATCTGAATAAAGTATTTATTGAAAAAGTATTATTGCTCACTGATTGCATAAATACATACATACCACAATCTATGAGTGCAATACACTCATAGACTGTAATCCGGTAAATTGAACTTTGCATGTATTGGCAGAGTGTATCAAAAATTCTATAGAAATCTCTCTTTCACATCGTATATTTAAAATATATTTCAAATATTCTTAAATTTAAACAATAATTTAAATTCAAAAATAACATAGTCGATCAATCCAATTGTATGCAACTGTCAACAAAAAAGATGGCCACGTGATCTTATCACGTTTTCGAGTGGGAAAGACGTCATGGGTCAGCATTCAATAAGTGACCAAATTTCTTTTCTCATTTTAGCAACAGTAAATAAATTCAACAATTGTCGAACTTTTTCTTACGACAAAAAATTCGATGGGATAATATATTTATTTTTTCAATATATGAGCATTAAATATTTTTGCCTGGAGCAATATGTAAAAAATACTGTTTTCACTAACAGTCATAAGTCTCATAAAATTAAAAAAAACACGTTACAATTTCACAAATTGCCTTCTCTACAGCTCAACAAGAACATTTAGAAACTTCCCGAAATCTAGACAATAACAAAGCAATTACAGCTCAAAAACAATCCTACTAGTTGCGACGTGCAGATAAATTCATTCCTATTGAAAACAAAATCTCAAAATTATATCGAACTTAAGAGCATAGAAAAATGCAAACTGCAAGGGCGAGCTAGTTAATAAAAAAACCCATCCACAATTATAAAACTCAAGAGAAAAAAAACCGGTCATTAATCTTAAGAAGGCACACTACAATCAGTTTAATTTTATGCACATAATATTTCAGGATACTGGATCACACAAACAGCCATTGCGCAATGTCCACGAAAAAACCGGAAAATTTACGGAAGCTGCACTTGGTGACTGCTGCACCCGATCATTAAGCGCAATTAGTAGCGACTTCTAAACAACAGAGAATTCGTCAGCCTCCCTAAATATAACACAGATGTCGGAATAATGCTTCCTGTATGTTAATCGGGCTTCGTCATATTGGCAATTAAATGTCAGATATTGGCTCTGGAGAGAGCTCTGATTATGGTGTGGTCGTTAATATTGGACACCTCCGAGTGAGTTTTTACTCAAATGGGGAATGGTATTCAAGGCTAGTGTCCAAAATAAAGCATTAATCGTCATCAGGATCTCTTATTATTCAGTTGGGCTGTGGTTTGCAGAATTCCTTTTCTAGGTTGTCTATTGTAATGATTTTGTAGGTGCTTGTGGGTAAAAGGACTTCAAAGAGAAATAAGTAAAAAGCTAGGTTTGAATTATGCAACTAAACAAGTGTACGACTTCGTTCGTTGGCTTTTTTAAAAATTGAAAGAAAGTGAATGCTAAAACTTTTCTAAGAAACTTTCAGGCATATGACAAAGTGAAGGACTATAGCTAAATTGCATCTTTCCTCTCCGAGATTAATAATGTGAAAAGAGTTTTCTGGACTTTCTTTCGAAAAAGAAAAAAAAAAAAAAAAACTCGTTATAACATGTTAGCAAGAAATGTTTTACGATTTTATTTTTAAACTTTAAACGCAAAACTACTTTTAATGCGCAAGAAAATTTAAAGAAAATCGTTGCAAAATATCTTTAATTAAGGTCTCTAAATTTTGTAGTAGAACACAGTTGAAAAATAAAGTATCTCTATAAGATAAAACTTAGTGCTCTAAACTACTAGATCATATTATTTTACTGTAACTCTCTTCTCACAAAGTCATTACTATCAGCTGCCATAAAAAGAAATTCTGGAAACCATTAATTTATTCAATACTAATACTGCGCACGGTAAACATGTATTAGATGTTTACCGTGCACAGTATTAGTAATGAATAAATTAATGGTTTCCAGAATTTCTTTTTATGGCAGCTGATAGTAATGACTTTGTAAGAAGAGAGTTACAGTAAAATAGTAACGATCTAGTCGTTTAGAGCACTAAGTTTTATAGAGGACAGAACAATTTGGAGAATAAGAACTTTTCTGTACTAAAGAACTTTACTGTACTATTCCCAAAAATTGAGAATTCGCAGAATTTGAGAACTTATAACTTTAAGACGTAAGCAAAAATAATCTTGCAATTTTTTAAAGCATGTAGTACATTACTCATTGTGGGGAAAGTTATATATTACAGGTGGACATATTGAAACGTTTTATTACAAATCATGATAATTTAGATTTATTTTTACAACTCTGGAACATATGCAATACTTTTTAGCTTTCTGGCTTTATGAGAAGTAGGAAATATGGACATTCTGTATTTATAACGTTTGACCCCCCTCTCCCTCCCCACCTCTAGTTGAGATCGTCTTAGCTTCTAAATTCGTTCCTTTCTACATCCTTATGAATATTAAGTTAGATCCATATAGGAAGTGAGATTATTAAGAATGGGTTTTAAAAATACGGATATGACGTGTTCAATTTAAAACTATGACTTTATGCCAAATTATCAATAAAAAAAGCTATTGCTATATTCATTTAAAATTTTAAAATGTCGTAAGTTTTAAAGAAATATTCCAGCATACATTTAATACTAGAAAGTATTGCATTAAAAGATTCGAGAGTTAAGAAACTTCCGATCCCTCCAGCACTCACTAAACTTGAGTCCCCAAACAATGTATCAACCAATGTATAAATCAATCAAATTAGAACTAATTTTTTAAAAATCAAAAATGCCCATCTCATTGCATTCAATTCGATTGCCAATAATCGGTGAAGATTTTTTCAACTCCTGAGTATCCCTTCACAAAGAGCAACCTGGTATGCTCAAACAGTTTCTACAAAACCAAAAAAAAAAAAATTCTCTGAGCAACTTCAACTCATTACCCTTCAAAACATCAAATTAGAATGTCAAAACTCGTTAAGTCCATCCTGAATCCTTATCAGTCCCATCTCTGGTGGAAGAGGTATCATCACCACTTAATGGATGTTGCAGCTTCTCGCAAAGAGCACTATACAACTTCGCCGCACCTCATTAGTTTTAAAAGGCTAACCAAATAGCAGATTCTTATCGTGGGGTTCAAAAAATTAAATTATCTCTAGCAAACAATTACGAAATCGAAACTGACTCGCTGCTAAGAAAAAGGGTAGAGGTTCTGTAGTGGATAGAATTAGATGATCGTGTTCTACAAGTCTGTGGCGCAGCGGGCAGATAGTTTCGAATTAATTTCTGAGAGATGTTAGTTAGCGATATATCTATACATGGTCCCGGAGAGTTGAACAGCAGGTGACCTTATTTGAGGATGGCGCCAACTGCTCCGTATGTGGCCCGCTAACTCTGCTTGACTATCCCATTTTTCTTGGGCGCACCTCTATTGCCAATCTCATTTGTTTATGGCACTCAATCCTTGCATTAGGACAATGGCGCTGCTTTGGTTGGCTGTACTGGAAATTTTCTGCAACAAGAACTACTGTCTGTCTATTAGGAGAATAGTTCTTGCCAGAAAATCTTATTGATGGCCATAGAAATAAGACTCTTCGATTTAGGATAGGGGTAAGCAAGCAGGAAATTGATGTAAAAAGCCTATAAAGAGTATATATCTTTCTCTTGAAATCCCCCAAAGAAAATGGGGCTAGTCTTGTTTCCATGGCCACAGACAACGCAAGACACTCTGGCATGAGCTATTTTTTTGTGAAAGACTGGTAGAATACGAGAGCTGCACTGTGACAGAACAACCGTATATCAAGATTACTGAGAGTTGTCCAAAAAAAGAATGCACTTCATGAGGTTTGCATAATTAGCTTTCAAATTGTGTATCGTAGGGGTGAAAATCGAAAAATCTCCACCAAGAAACATGCCTATCAATTTAAGACTGTCAGTCGGAAAAGCTGTACAGTGTCTATTCACTTTGAAAACAAAGACTGAAAAATGACAAACGGAGGCTTGATCTCAAGGCATCTTGAATTCAAAGCAAGCATCTTTCCTCTCGTCTAAGACACTAGATATCGTCTTAGAGAGGCCTAAGGAATCTAAAATCCTTTCAACAGTAGACGATTGATATTTTAAGCGTAGGAGGGAGTAGAAATTTAAACCTTTTGTTACCAGATTTATTTCAAATAGCCCGATAGAAATTTCGCACTTAATATTGCATTCTCCCATTTATAATTGTTTTAGACTTCAAATTTGTTCTCAAAGATATATAGACAAATAAGTAAAGCTTCGACTTTCATAAATATTGTGTAGTTTGAAAGCTCTTTTCTAAAATATTTACTATCGAATTAACTTAAAAACTAATTAAATTTACAAAAAATAGTCCCACGTCTGATGAGTGGGGTAACAATCAGTGTTTTAAATGGTTGTTGGATATCATTCAAAATTTAAAAAAAAAAAAAAAAAAAAAAAAAAAAAATTTAGGAGTGAGTAACGTTGTACGATTACTTTTTAATACAGGTCACTGCATTTCAATTTGACTAAGATTGGTGTCATTTACCATTTTGTCTTCCATATTTTCATTAATTAAAAAAAATATAAAAAAATACCAATTTGGCGACAATTGTTCCTTGGCAAAAAAACACCGACAAAATATTGAAATTAGCAAAATTACCTTTTTTTTAGGGAGTTATTGCAAGCGTTCATGTACAATATATTTCAACAGCAATGCAATTGGTTCGCCAAAAATATATAATCTAATGCATCAAGGACCTTGTGCCCGAACTTTTTTCTCCCAAGCACTCATTAAATACGTCTCATTCACAACAGCACTCATGTGCACGAGAATCTCACGCGTAAATCGTACTTTAGTTATATTTAAGTTTAGTATTCATTTACTTAATTTCTCAAATTAAAGAGTTCAGTAAAATAGTATGGGGAAAATAGGGTCCACGGACATTTAGAATCATGTGCGTGGACACATTTTTTTTTCTAGTATAAAGCATATTTTTAAATTTATATGACTCGTTTTGAAGAGTTTTGATTTCATTAAAATATATCCCATGATTAACAGAAATATCCATCTTATCTAAAAAAAATTGCTGCGACAAGCTTTTGTGCATTTTACGGAGAATGACCCATATTGATAACAAGATACAACATATATATACTAAGAAGCTATGTTTCAAATAGGGTTAAGTCAGTCTTTAAAAGTCCAGTAAACAAATATCGTGTAGATTTTGTCCTTACTAAAGTTATCTTTTCCACAAACAACGCTCTTGACTGTTGATACGCATATTGTATTCTTCAGGTTAAGAAGGCAAAAACTTCAAACTACACTTCTCTATGCCCTTCGATGATAAATCGGCAATACAAATTTGAAACTACCACCATCCGAATAAGCGTAATTAATAACTGATAATATCCATTCATGGACGAGAGATAACAAAGTATAACTTATCAAATAGCGATTAGTTCCAAAGACGTACAAGTACTATTTTAGCGAAATTATACCCCAAGTAGCCTCATCTCTTATAACAGCCGATAGCAATCGAGAAAGTTCTCTAGTTCCTTATTTTATTGTTGGAAAAATACCACTTAATCCAAAGCTGTTGGATTGCGAGCGGGCTTCTGTTTGAAAGTATCTAAACGTGAGTCACGATATGAGGAAGTCTCATTTTTAAAACCGAAAAGAGTCTTTCTTAACAAGCTGGTTCCTCCCATTCATTTGGTTGTCTGATTGCTAATTTTTATTCTTTGGCTCCTTCACTTCAAGGTCGTAGCTGTCTTTGGAACGGTGAATAGTTTTTACGAAATACAAGTTGGAAGGGTTATTAATGAAAAGTTTCATCCGTGTATTTCAGACTGATAGAGGCAGCGGGTATGGATTCGTTAGATGTCAAAGCGATACGTTTGATTTTATCCAAGGTAACAATTACGTTAACTATCAAAATAAACAAGAATGTATGTTTATTTTATTCATAAGACTTTGACGGATTAGAGCCCGAATTTGCATAGTTGTTTTCAAGGACACACAATTTTCGGAATATATAGACATCCTTGGAACACATAGTTTGTCTTCTGATATAAATGGGCAGGGAAATCCCTCGCATGAATTCAACTGTAATGCATGAGAAGAGAAAACATAATAATATTAACGGAAAAAAAAACAAAATTTCATTTAAAGTAGGAGTGTGAAATTTCGCACAACTTTCACCTACACTGTAATACTGGTCGCTGCATTTAAATTTGACATGAATTGGCGAAATTTCCGGTTTTAATTTTGTTTTCTTATGAGCTTTATATCATAATTTTATCAAAGTTGCTTTAATTTTTAATATAAGGAAGCAAAATTTGCCCTTAATGAAATAAAAACCTATTGCAATTTATCTATAAGGAAGATTTTCACAAAAATAGTATATTTAATTGAAGAAGTATTGTAGGTGGGGGATGACAATGCTTTCTACAAGGCTCTATATGTCTCTTCAATAATACATTTCCAAACAAAACTGTAACAATGAAAGGTACCATAGTTAATTTTAACAGAGCATCGATTCAGATCAGACAAATACAAACTGATAATTGAAAGTTTATTGAGATTTGTCTTGAAATAACTGCCATGTCTCGTATAAAACGCTGAGGTTTTGAAATGATTTACAAAATGGAGTTTCCACTTGTAGGAGTGACAAAGCGCAAGTACCATCCATCACTTGCAACAATTCAGGAGGAGACTGAAGTTGCGGTTCTTGCGGAGCGGAATGCAGTCAGAGGGATCACATACTCAGGGATGCTGGAAGGAAGACCAGAGGAAGTGGCTTTATTCATCGCCTGGTGCATCGCCACCAACCAGCCCAAATCATCTGCCACTCCAGTCATCAAGGACTGAAAAGACATCGGGAAGTTGAAACGCTTTATTTACAAACGTATTCTTTGCTGTTTCACCGGCTAAGGACAAACAATTTGTGACTTTGCCTATCTATGACTTCTTGAATATGACTTCCTTTCTATGACTTCTGACTATGACTTCCTGACCACGACTTCCCGATTATGACAATCGATTATAACTCCTCGACTAAGACTTCGCGTGTATCACTCGTAACTTAGAAACCATGATCTCTTAATATTTTTAAATGATTTCTCGACTTGTGTCTTTGTGAATGAAACATAAAAGTAATAAAGGAAATATACCTACTGGTGAACCCGCCTTAAAGGGGTAATGCGTTCATGAACTATACCTCCTGGGTGAACGTGGAAATTAGTTCAATTAAAAAATATATTCTTCAGAGAAATAATTAATACGCACACTCTTACCTACGAACTTCTAAAAACGTGATCTACGAGTTTTGTATCTGCGTAACAAAGGTTTTCTTGTGTTCCATGGAAGTGTTAGTTTTAAAATAAAGGAAAAGTCTGATTCACAAAATTAAGCAATGTATTTATTTAAAACAGCGTTTCCCAGACTGTGAATAGCGATCTATTGGTGGGTCATGAACCAATTTCTCGTAGATCGGCAACAGTTTTCAAATGGGTGAGGTTTTTATATGAAAATTAAAAGTCATAAGAAATATCACAATGGGGGGATGGAAAGAAAATGTTAACATCTAACTACGTAGACATTTCGCGAGACTCGGCAGTTTTAATAAAGGTGTTTTTTTTTTTTTTTTTTTTTTTTTTTTTTTTTTTTTTAACACTTTTTGAAACTTTTAAACTAAAAATCCATTGGATGGTGCACGCTCTCAAATCATCTCTTATAAATTGATTTTTTTTTTTTTAATTAAAAATAATGTTAAAAACTACTAAACACTTGTTTAATGATGAGAAAGGAAAGATAAAAGAAAAGTTGATGGTGGTTCAACTTTTTAAAAAGGTGAATATCGACCTTTAAAAGTTTGGGGACTTCCTATTTAAAACGTAAAGTTGCGATGACAAAATAGTAGAGAAGGAAAAAAAAGCAATCTGGTCACTAGCCCGTTGTGCTGACGCGATACGCTATGATACGCTTTCAGAGCGACTTCGAATGCTTCAGCCCCAATGGCTATCACATATTCCAAGTGCCATAGTTGATAGTTGCACTAGAAAGGCACACGTTCCCTATGGTATTCTTAGTATTTATTAACTTTTATAAAAATCGACCTACCTAGGTCAACTCCTGTGTTGCGAAAACCTTGTTCGAATTTAAATCGCTGAGATGGCATAATTTCCATTTGAGATCCCTTCCCCTGGTCCATAGACCTAATGATTTTTTGGCCACAACATATTGCTTTAAAACGTATGAGATTGCTTTAAAACGTATGAGATTAGTTGCTAACTCATAAAAAATGTTTAAAACATTTAGCGATAGTTATACCAAAGCGTTATTTAGAGCGTCCAATAGGAGCGCGATTCCATTATCTTGGAAGTTACCCTAATTGTGATTTACGGACTTATTATACCAGAGCCACTCGAGTGGCGCGCTACCGTTTCAGTCGCTCAGACAAGCCACTCTAAGCGCATGTACAATCTATGCAATCCTATGGAGCTTATTATACTGAGCAAACTATTAACGTCATAGGAGAAGTATTCAATTGACTCTATCTGCTTGCAAAGCAGGAACCGTTTATGAGCTATCCAGAAATTCGAGATCGGTGGGTACAAATTTATCGGATTCAATCTGCCCGTTATATCCACTAGTGAACATGAAAGAGTTATTAATAGATCGAAGATGATAATAATCGCTTCAAATGCTCCGGCAACGGTTATTAGAAGCAGCCACTTGAGACTAATCTTCCGAATCCAAGGACACGGAAACGACCTTGTATGAGGGGAAGTCAAGGTCAGTTCCGCTCATCTGTCAACAAAAGACACGTTTAATTGAGCACATTACGTGCCTCCTCGAATAAATAAAACTGTATCAAATTCTCGCAAGGGCATACGATAGGGTCAACGGCGGTGACATCTACCATTTAGTTGTATGAATATGACTTTCTACTGGGATTGTACCTTAGATGAAGATCCTTTCCCAAAGATTCAGAAATTGTCAAGAAAAGAGGGAATAAAAATAGAACTTAAATGAACATCCCTTAACTTTCAATTACACTTAATTCTGATCACTGCATTAAAATTTGTCATGGATTGGTATGATTTATCGTTTTCGACTTTACATTTTGATTATTTAAAAAAAAAATGCCATTTAGGCATTATTTTTTGTGATAATTATTACATAGCGCTTGGTGATTAAGTATCTTGTTTAAGCAAATGTCCATACTTCCATATGTTCGCTAGTTGCAAAAATGTATCTTCCCCTTGCTGCACTGAAAATTAACTTTCTTCATCTAACATTTTCAAGAATAAATATAACTTTTGATTAAACATATGATACACTAAAATACTTCCTTTTGCTCATAATAGCTTTGGGCGATAAATTACCACAGTTTTACAACAAAATGTTTAGCCTTTTGTTTTAACTACAACTTTTCTCTGTAAACTGTTAAAACGTTTCAACCAGTCTTGTTGCATAGAGAATAAAACTGTCAAATACACCTTGCCATAAAACCAAACAAAAATGTAGGCTGGTTAGTTTTGTTTCCAAACTTTGTGAGATCTACGAGAGAACTACACTGCACCCGAGCACCGTTAGATTTGGTTCTGGACCACTGCAAGTAATACTTGTGGAAAGGGATAGTGCCTTCTGGAAGGTCTTTCAACGGGAAACATTTGAATTTCCTTTTCGACTGCGAGAATCCCGGAGGAAAACTCCCATCTGGTAGAACGACAATTGATAAGATACTTTGTCAAAATCACCGTCCCTTTGCGAAATGAAATTGCAGAAAATCATTCAAGGCTCGATCTCAAGATCTCTTGCAAGCCATACGAGCATTCTGATTTAAGGGCCTTATTATACAGAGCCACTCGAGTGGCGAACGCTCGCCACCGCTTCAGGCGCTCACACAAGTCACTCACTGGAAGCGAAACATGCAATCCTATGAATCTTATTATGCTGGACCATTACTGTGGCTAATGGTTGTGTCTGTCGCTTCTGGCACTCAGACCTAAAACGAAACATACAATTCTATGGAGCTTATACTGGGCCACTGCTGTGGTTAGAAGTAGCGTAATAGGGTGGATCGTTCTTCTATGGAGGAAAAAAATAAATTTTTAATCAGAACCTACCAATTGGGAAAAGATGTTCTATGATATAGAGATTAGGGGAAAAACAATAAAAATAAAAAATTTAACACTGCCACAATGTGGTTTAATTTTCGAAAAAGAAAAAAAAATCATAATTTTAGTTAGATGACTTTATACTAAAAAATTATTGTTTTTTTACAATATAAATCTTAAAAAAGTAATGATTACTGAATAATTAGTAGTACAATGTACATTGCAACCTTTTTTTACCTTCTCCCCCTCCCCCACATCACCGTTGAATCAGCCCTACAACCCTGTAGTGCAGTTGTCAGCTCCTTACGAAATTGGGCGCCTAATCGGTGATAACTGTTCTTGTAAAGTAAATTAAATTACAATTTTATTGTGTGGCATTTGTTTGCTTGTGTACTTAGACTAATACTGTACTGTGGAGTTATTAAGAAGAGACATGATTTGTACTATATATTTGGATCAGGCTGTGATACGCCAACGATTATGCTTCCTACGTACGAAAACATAATAAGGTGCGTATATTGGCATTCAAAAAGAGAAGCAAAGAACAGTGTATTTAAATACACTTTTCTCAGCGTGTAAATAAATTGCAAGTAAGTTAGAAAAGACCCGGAAACGAGATTTAATACCAATAAATTTTGAGAAAAACAAGTTCATACCACGACAAATATCGCGCTTTCGAAGCTAGAAAATAAAGTGAAAGCTATTGCAAGCTAATTGATACTTTCCGAAAAAAGGCAAGTGTTTGATATATCTACATATACTTGTAAATACTTTGAAAGGTGCTACAGCAAGAAAGAACGGGGTGTATCAATGAACGAGAGAGAATTTCTACTAAATCAAGGAACTGAAGAAAAAAATGGTAATCAGGTCACTGAATCGGTAAGTCATTCTCCATAATACTAATACCGCGAAATGAAAATTGAAGCTAGAGCGATATGGGGAGAGAAACAAAACACTAGCTGATTCTTTCAGTTTAATGGATTAAAATAATGGATGTGAACGGAATCGGAGGATGTACGAGCATACTTACTTTTCTACACCATCATCTATCATTGAAAACGGAGCCCAAAACGTTGACGACGCCATACCTGTTGTGACAAAATTTTCAACCAACGTTATACCATTGGACAGCTTTGGCATTTCCGACCGAGCAGGCGCTGCCATCGGGTTAGCTGTGCTTGAATATGCAGACTTTATCTCCCAAATCAATGTATCGAACGTTGTTGACAGAAATAAAATTCGGCGTGAGAGAGCAAAAGAAAGAACAAATATATCCTTTCAGTCAGTTGTAGAAGATTATGACCATGATCAATTTGGCATATTCTTCGATGAACGCAAATCACTGGAAGACAATAGAAAAAAAGTCATAATATAAAACACGTAAGCTTGATAAAATAACCACTCTCCGAACACATCGGTCACGTGCCTGTAAATTCCGGAAGAGCGCAAATTATTGGAAAGCACATCGTAAGTTTTGGTCATGCGTCGGCAATGACACAGATGTAACAAAGTTGGTTGCGATAATAGGTAGTCTGTCAACACAGTTATCAAAGAAGGTGTTACACGAAACATGGAACTGATTCTGAAGCGCCCACTACAATAGTTTGTGTAACAGTTACACGCCAACGAGTGACCGTATACGAGATACTACCTGTAGTTTCATTCACGTAAACCCAATCTATGCGAACTGACTAACAATAAAGACTTAAGTACTGATCAACTCTGCTCAATGGAAATTTGTGAAGCCATCACTGTGGACAATGCAGCGAAGGGCTGTTAAAGATAAACTCTGGAAAGATTTGCCACTCGAGGTGGTTTACAACCTCCAACCGAATTCTCATGATCTATTTGGCTTAGTCCAACCAAAGCTTTAGTAACATTAATTACGTTCATCGTAAAAGTCTAGGCACCTATGTGGCTCAAGATCAAAACCAAACAATCGGTTAATCTATAGTGCACAGCATATGCATCAATCAATCTTTCTATCGCGTTACTTGTCAACTGATTTGAAGAAAGTCATTGATCCAGTAATTTTTTAAACGGGTGTTTTTGCTTTCCTGAAAATATCCTGATATCAATGCTAGCTGACAACAGAAATAACATAAAGTAACCGTTCCTCCTAAGAATTTTAAATTTGCCTTAAGTCAAACGGTCTGCTGCAACTCAAACCCCTTTAGTGAATAATATCCGTATCTTAAACATACCAACTTTTGACCCTTGTGCGACAGATTATATGGACTTGAATGAGAGGGAGAATGTGACAGAATGATTTAGTGATGACATGATTTCACGAGCAATAGTAAACCCAGCAATCATTTCTACGGCAATACTATTAGCAATACCTACTATCAAGGGGTATCCCTGTCATACTCAATTTTTTTTTTTATTTTCAGATTTTCTGGCGCCGTCAGCAACACGAGGGCTATAATGCGCCGAAACATTCGTCATTACACAAGCCAACATATATTTACAAACACCCATGCCTGACACGGGACTCGAACCCGCAACCTCGCGGTCTAGAGGCTTGCATGCTAACCACTATACCGTTTGATAGGCAGTCATACTCAAGCTACACAATGAATAGTCACAGAAGTATTTGCTGCTGTACGTGGATCATACAGAAGAGACGGGTTAATAAGAAATCGCCTGGAATCACGAAACCTCAAGCCAGTTTTCAACCGCAAACTTGATTAGCGTTCACTGTAATTTCGAAGATTTTTTTAGATTTTTCTTGATTTAATACTTAAGAAGCTGTTATATGTACTTAAAGCTTTTTTTTCCCTTTAACCATTTAGCATACATCCTCTCCTCTCATTTCAATAAACATTTAAAAGTACTAAAGGCCTGTTTCACTACAACAAAAATCATTTTGATTTTTTACCATAAAAAAAGCTTAAATACCAAAACTTCATCCCCATTGGACAGAGCTTAAGATAAATTTTATTATTTTTATTTTATTTTTTCCTTAATCAATGCTCCTTAGAAAATCTTTTCCATATAGGTAGGTTTCAAAATTCCGCAGAAAAAAAATTCAATTGACTTCGACTTTTTGCTCTATAAAAAAGGTTAAATACCAAAACTTCATCCTCCTTGTGGCAGTATTGAACTTAAAACTTAATTTTTGTTTATTCTTTTTCCTTGTATCTATATACCATAGAACATTTTTCCCCCATAGGTAAGATTTGAAATTCTGATTTTTTTTTTTCTTTTCGATCCACCCTATTGCGTTAGACCGCGAGGTTGCGGGTTCGAGTCCCGTGTTGGCATGGGTGTTTGTAAATGCATGTTGGCTTGTCTAATGACGAATGTTTCGGCGCATTATAGCCCTCGTGTTGCTGACGGTGCCAGATAATCTGAAAACAACCAACCAACCACCCTATTGCGTATGTCGCTTGTGGCGCACAGATCCAAAACGAAACACACAATCCTAAGGAGCCTATACTGAACCACAGCAGTTGCCAGAAGCGGCGTTCGCCTCAAGAGTGGCTCTGTATAATAATAACAACCATACGAACATTCTTGCCTATCGGGCGTTGAATGCCGCATCGTAATTTTAGGACAACCTCCGAAGCCACTTTTGATACCTTTAAAACAATACAAATTCTGATTTGATCGATCACTTAAGCAGAAGTGCGTAAAGCAAAAACACGGCCCTTTAACAAAATTCTACTTCTTAATCACGCAATTAATGCCTTTTTCTTTGTGTTCAAGAAAACAGATGATATACGTCGATCACGAAGCCTTTTTTTAATATCCGATGTTGAAATATTCTGGGCTAACATTTAACAGCAAGCGGATGGTGGCTGCAAGACAAAAACAATAGCAGTGGTAGCGCCCCTTTTTTAATTTATTCATAACCAATTAATCTATCAAATTGCACAGACAGCAGAAATTAGGCTTAGGATGCGATTTAAATACTAATGGGAAATTTTGATTATGCTTCACTTCGAAGGGGTTATGCAATCAAGCATGACTGCCAACTTACGATAGTTAACGAAAGGATGTATTGAAGTTCCTGGAAAACATGTCAGAATGGTGTTATTTGAATTTAACGTCAAAGTCAAGGTAAGAATACATGAAAAGAATTAGAAATTCGCGTCAATGGTAACGAATACTAATCTATATAAAAAACACATGACCAATGACAGTGCGAAGTAGGACTGTACAAATCTTACACAGCAAAGTGAAATGTCTTAAAATAAGACACAAAAGCGTCTTAAACAAGTGTCACTGTTTTAAGACGCAAAATGGTGTCTTAATCTATAAGACACTTGAAGTGTCTGAAAATGGGGTATTTTCAGACAGTTAATGTGTCTGAAAGGGTTGTTTATGTTACTTTCAGATGTTGGGAAGCTAAAAACACATATATTAAAATTAAAATGTAATAGAAATGTGCTTGTGTTAAATTACAAATTTTTTTTTAAAGAAAAGTCAAAACTACTGTTTTATTTACTAAGTTGCACATAACTTTTTGTTGACTATGTTTCACCTTCCTAGTAAATTTAAACATGAGAATGCTAAACAGCAACACAAATGTTAATAATATGAACACAAATATTAATATATCCAAGTAAGGGAACTGGGACTTATTGTAAAATATATGTATCGAGACAGTAGACATTGTATTGTGGCTGAATCTCAAATAGAAAAGGTTTGGCCACCAAGATTGCATCATAATTTTAAGTTGCTTTTTACATGTCAACTTCAATGACAAATAACAAGCGTGATGTAAACACGGAAACTAGTTTATAGTATGTATGCGTTGTATTGGCAAGTCAAAAAGTGTTTCGGATACATTATGTGGCAAAAAAAAAAAAAATTATTTTAATAATGGATCAAGCAGTAATAATCTAATTATTCCCCATCTATGAATTTAACTTGTTTATGACATTCCCTTATAATAACACTACATAATAAAAATGGTAATAACACTATGATGCTTCAATTAGTGCCGAATAGCTGAAGCAGATATATGGCATTTGAAAAAACCTCGAAAGATGCATAAAAGATAAACAATTAAACAAGAAGGCATTAGAAGTACCTGTAAAGAAATGCTTCGGAATATGGTAATCATATTAGGTGCATACTAAAACTAAAATAATATTAAAATTCCTGTAATTTGAGGATGGGACCTTTTTACAACAATTTTCCCTGTCACTGCGACACTTAGTTAATTGTTGAGAAGTCGAAGCAGAGAGGGCATTTAAAAAACCTAAACAAATGTAAGAAAAGGGGAAACAAAATTAAAAAAGGAATTAGAAGAATCTGTAAAGATGGTTGCTTCAAAATACAGAGGTGGAGCACATTAAATTTGAAAAACATGCAAGTTATCAAAATTTTTATAGCTTTTCCCGTTTTCTCAAAATGTTGATTTTCCAACTTTTGGTATGCTCATATAAAAAAAACTATGCAAGGAATAGAATTGAAATTTTTCATGGCAATTACATAGCACCTAAAGTATATATTAAACAAAAATATTATTAAAATCTATGCAATTTATTTTTTAATTATTATTACTTAAAAAATTACATATTTTCATACGTTCAACAAATTACTACATAAAAAAACTTAATTATTTTGAGAAATCTGATATTTAATGCAGTATATAGACATTTCTAAGAAATATAAAGCAAAAAAACTTTATTTCTTTATTTTAGTTTAAAGATTTTTCTACGAGCGTAAAGTCAACTCACTGCAGAATTATTTTTTTTTAACCGAGTTTCAAATAATTGATTATTAATAAATTATTAGACGATTATTATGAACTTTTTTTCAAATACAGTCAACTTGCGATAATTCAAAGTCTCATAAGTCGAATATTCATTTATTTCGATGTTTTCATTAGGTACCAAGAATATGCCTTGAATAAAAAATAACTTCGGATAACTCGAAGAATTTGGCCAGTCCCTTAAAGTTCGAGTTATTGTGAGTTGACTGTGTAATTTAAAAAAGGTTTGAACAACATGTACACAAAATGTCTTCATTTTTACCAACATTCAATGTTACGCAAGTTATTTTGTTGCGTTAATTTTCCTGATTTTATTGCTGTCATCGAATACCCAGTCCCCATTATATGCAGGTTATATCATAAATATCCCCAGATGTAATTATGGAACACACAAGATCATTGATGAAATAAAATTCAAGGACACAATAAATTTGATCCATATTATATCAAATCATGGTAAATATATTTTCAAAATTATCAGTACTTGTAATATACAACAAAACGAATAAAAATGTAATTAAATGTTAAAAACAGAAAATTTAGAATTCTGTGAGTGTCATTTAGAAATATTAAATTTTAAAACACTGAAATAAGATAAATAATATTACATAAACCAACTATTTCACTGGAAATGAAGCCCTTGTGCATATCAAAAAGAACATTTCCGAGTTTGAGCAATTTTGTACATGCATATATATTATTGTGAACAAAAGCTTAACACTGGTCAAAACATTTAACTACTTCAAGCATGTAATTATTTAAAATTTGAATACTGTTGTTGGTTGTTTTCAGATTATCTGGCGCCGTCAGCAACACGAGGGCTATAATGCGCCGAAACATTCGTCATTAGACAAGCCAACATACATTTACAAACACCCATGCCTAACACGGGACTCGAACCCCCAACCTTGCGGTCTAGAAGCTAGCATGCTAACCACTATACCGTTTGGTCGGCACTTGAATACTGTTGTCTGTTATCTCTCAGTGTTCAATTTATGTTTTTCATAGCTTAGTACTCTCATATCATGCAATTAAAGCGCACAGAGGCAACAGCTTGGCAATATTGCTCGGTTTGGATATGTTGCTAAGTGCTATTGAGTCTGAAGTAATAGTATTAGAGGGCAAATTGAACATAGTGAATGCCGTTCATTCAACAGAGTAGTAGTTATTATACAATAAGCGACAGCAAGTGATACCAACATTTCTGTTCTCACTTTTGTTGCATTAGCTTAACGCATTTGTTGCATTAAAATAAATTTCCTGTAAACCCCAATTGAATATTAAAACACACATTCGGTTATGTGAGAAAACTCTGGCAACAATATTCGATATTTTTCCGTTAGACGGGTACCAAAATCCGCTAAGTCGGAAAGTTGACGTAATTGTCGCCAAGCTGAAATGTTCACACGAAAATATTTTAATCTCGTGGACCTTTATTTTTGTTCATTAGTTTGGGAGGTTGCCTAAGCAAACCTTATCACAGATTGGAAGTTATTAGTTTAAATGAGTTATCGCTACAGTTTGGTGATTTTTATTTGGTACCCGTCAAACAAAAAAATTTAAATCATCGATCAAGAAGAGGTTAATATTGGCCTAAAACTCGGAATCTACTGAATCGATTTCGATAAAGTTTATGTGTATTGGTAGAATTTTTGCTGAGGATACAGAATACACTTTAAACGCAGAAAAAACTGCAATTACATACGAAAATGAATTATGTCATATTGTCATCTATGCTTTATTTATTTCAATACTAGCTGCGTGGCTGGGTAAACGTCGTGGCATAATAGGTCTTCGAATTTGACAATTCAGGTTACAATATAGAGTGGCAAGCATAAAAGAGGACCTACATTATTTTCAAAACAAAAGTTTGGAAACAATCATTTGAAATTTTATTTAATAATCTGAAACGCGGTTGCTCTTTGAATGTGGGGTCTCTTTTACGCTGGGCACACTAAATAGTTACTACAAAATAAACACCATAAAAATAAAAGATACTACTCGTGATTGTTATATAAATGATTTCAATATGAACCAACAAATAATACTTTTTAAAAGGTTTGGACATTTTCGGTAAAAACGGAATTTTTGCCAAAAAGAAGCCTTAGCGCACTGTTATTAATAATTACCGCTAAATCTGCATTTTGGTGACAGTTTTGGTTTTGTCAAAATTGGAAAAAGGAATAATTTGTGTAATTACCTGGAATTTTAAATTAACATTTGTATAGACTTTTTGTAAAAATACAAAAGTGTATAAATTTTTGTTGGCACCCTTTAATGGAAATGATTTCCTTTTTCTTATTTCTGAGAGTTTAATTGTTTAGGGCTTCAATTACCTTTTTTTTTTTTTAGCCAATAGAGCTTTTTTACGAAACTGAGATGGCAGCCAGCTAAATGCAGAGCCGATTTCGGGAAACACAATATTTTATAAATCTTTATTCTAGTTAATATGATACTTTTCCGTTAAAGTGGGCCGTTAGTATTCCCAAGTACAGTGTGGATTGTAGGCCAAGAATTGTTTAAATAAAACTGCGGCAAATTATGGCAACCACAGTTAGTTCACTTATTATTAAAAAATGGCGTCTGCTGACATTCACTCGCGAAAATTACCTTGATGCAGAATCCATACCTTATTTGGAAGTACCAACAACTCCCTTTAACGGAAAAGTACCGATAATATTACATAAACTAACTTTTTCAATGGAAATATAGCCGTTGTGCACATCAAAAAGATTGGTTGGTTGGTTTGTATGCTTAATGATTTATTTTTATGCACAGTGGCGGTTAATCAGACCGGAACCTACAGCTTAACGTGGATTCCGAACCACAACAAACATCCATGCCTAACCCGAGATTCAAACCCAGCACCTTTAGCATGCGAGGAGCGCTAATCCTACAGCCATCAGATGGGCCATCTAAAAGACCATTTAGAAGAGCTTTGCTCTTTACTGCAGTAACCTGGAATCCTCTTTAGCAGTTTCTGGAAGTAGTTTCTTAAATAGAAGTATAAGACCTATAATTTTGCATGTCATTGACTGCACTTCCATTTCCAGTTTCATCGAGGTTTCTATGAAAACTGTATCATATTCCATCGACAGTTTTTTCACTCTGATCTGATACGATACAAAAAAGGCTTCAAACAAATAAGCTCAATTCAAAACAAATTTCTTATCGCAGACGGGTTTCTGTAAAAATTCCAACTATTGTGTGAATTGAGCTGAAAGTTGTTTATATTATATCAGTACCAAATTAGAGCAATCTGAGGTATTGCAGCTGCTATACTTTATTGGCATTAAACACCTTGGCGGAGAATTTGTACAGACTTACAAGTCTGGTCGCCGTTTCTTTTAGTGTATTTTGCCAGAAAGAATTGTTCTCCAAGCAAGTTCTTTTGGCACAGATGTAGTATAAAACATTTCTTTAGCGTGATTTTATGAAGCATTTTTTTTTTTCTTCGGAAAAATACAATGGATGTTATTTCAGTTATTGTGTTTTTAATTCAGAGGAGTTTTCTGAATCTGCAAAGTTACGAATGAAAAACATGACGAGTTTCAAAAGTAAACAAACACGTTACGGCGGAAGGATACAAGTAAAGTTTTATTTTTTATATATAATATTCCAGTGACTGTTTTTGCTTGGTTTTGGCATTTTTTATATTGATAAATAAAAAAAATACCATTTTTATAACTAAATTATTGATTTTATATTTTGGTTTTGCAAACTTTCTTATTGGCGTGAAAACAGGTCGTGAAAAGTAGCTCTACTTTTAATAGTTACATTTTAAAAACTATTACTTAAGACAACTTTGGATTTTTGTGAAAAACAACACTTTTTTTGGGATCCTGCAAAATTTAAAAGTTGTCCTATTACTTGGTAAATGAACTTGAATGATATATTGCTACGGCCCATGGTCTATACTGTATGAATAGCGAGAAGCGTTTGAATTCCAAAATGTCTTATTTTCGTCCGAAGTTTCTTATTTTAAGTCACTTGTCGCGACTGAATGCAATTTAAGACCCGTGTGACGTCTGAAATTCAAAAAATAAACTATCTTTGTGCCAAATAAGTCACCTAATGTGCCTGAAATGAATTTTTCAGCCATTTTTGTGTCTTAATTTAAGACACCAACATTTACAGTGTAGTCAAAGAACTTGGGTATCTGGACAGCACTTGATAAATTATGAACTTCGTGAATGTCACAGACAGCTCTGGTTTCAGCTAAGGATAATGTCTCTTAAACTTAAGTGTTGCAAAAAAAAATGTGTCCTTTTTTTTCTGAATCCCTAATCTTAACTTCGATTTTGTTTGTTTGGGGCAAAATTTTCGGTGGATTAATTGATCTATTTGCCGTTATCTATACTAAACTTCAACTTAACTAGACATCACTTAGACGATAGATCGTCACAGTGCTCATAGGTATTTAATCCATTTTGGGGGGAGTGAAGAGATAATTCTCGCCAAACCTTAGAGTCTTTTGTTCTCTATAGGGTTGTGGTTTGGCGAACATTATGCTTTCACGCCGCCAAAATGGATTAAATACCTATGAGCACTGTGACAATCTATCGTCTAAGTGATGTCTAGTTAAGTTGAAGTTTAGTATAATCGAGCTGAAACTTGGCAGATACTCACTGTCGATAACGAGTAAGCAGCAAAGTTCGTGAAAAAAAAAAAGAAAAAAGAAAGAAAAAAAAGAAAGGAAAAAAAAAGAGTCTATTGCACGGAATGGATGCTTTCTTCGTATTGTTCAACGAGTGTTAGCTCAAAATCGGTTAAATAAGTTGCAATTGAATTGGGCATAAAAGTTGAAAATGAACCTTTTTTTTATAGGTTGGTTAATTATTATTATTTTAAAAATACCACATCATTGTATTCTGGACAAATACTCAAAGTATGCCAAGATTTAAAAAAAAAAAAAAAAAAAAAAAAAAAAAAAAAGTGTTAAGGATTTAAAAGAAAAGAAAAAAAAAAAACACTCTAAGTTCGAATTTGTGTGTGGCTAGAGATATCAGAAATATCGGGGGGCTGATCTGCGGACGCCTAATTTACCTTCTTGCGATCATCTAATCGGGCTGAAACTTGGCAGATAGATTCGATGCCGATCAGAATGCATTCTATTAAGTTTTGAAGGCTGTCACTGTCAGTTAAAGATCGCTTTTACTGAATACTAATAAAGCGACTTGCCATCATCAAATCGCACTAAAATAGCCTTTAACCGATCATTGAAAAAATCTTTCCTGTTGGCAAAATTATTTTAATAAATAAATAATAAAATTGTTTTAATCAGAATAAAAACATTTGGATGCGAGTTCATAAATTCGCATTCATTTTTATTAAATAAATGTTGAAAAGTAGTTTACAGCATATGTTGGTAATAGAGATGCTTTCAATATTTAAAATTATATGCAACCGCCAAGCACACGCTGACAACAGAAACGGCCCTATGTTAATAAATATAAAAATTGCCAATGCATGTAAAGGATTTATATTAAAAACTTATTTATGGGTTTTATCGTTTTTTAATAGTTAGCTTTAAAAATCTACAGAATTTAAATTTTTAAACTCCCCTCCTATCGGAAGGGGATGGGGGGGGGGGGGGGGGCACGTGCTCCTTCATTCGGAATATGCAAACATTTAAAAAAAAAATATTTTTACTAGGTTGAAATGTTTGTTACATGTTATTTGGATTATGTTATGATGTTTTTAGGCATTCAGATGGTATACTGAGGGTGGATCATACTTTAGCATTCCGTTTTTTACATAAACAAACGATATGCTGAAGTGTAACTCACCCTCAGAATACCATCTGAATGCCTAAAAACATCATAAAATAGTCCAAATAACATGTAACAAACATTTCCACCCAGTAAAAATTAAAGCTTATTTTAACCCCTTGGGTACAGATTTATTTGGGAAAATTCTTGCTTTTTGAACGGTTGGTTCAAAACAATAAAGGAACTTTAAAGGAATACAGCCAAACAAATTATTTTCTTAAAGTATAGGTAAACCAACCGATGGCTTAACCAATCATGGCTCTTGTGACATTAAAATCCATTCAATCAACCTAGTTTGAATGACGAATTAGGTTCGTCATTATTAACAGGCAAAACAAGTGCATGACGAATCTCAGCCGTCAAATGTACCCAAGGGGTTAATACCTTTTTTCACGTGTTCTGACCACCTCTCCCCCTTCCACCCACAGTGCCAGCTGAATCTGATTTTTGACATTACATATGAGTTTAGCTAACTATTGTTACACGATTCAGTCGGTGTTAAATGAATGACCCTGAAATGTCAACAATTTGGAATAACAATTCCAAACACAGAAGGGGGTGAGGGGAGTGAACATCCAAAAACCCAGCTATTGCCAAGAACTAACATAATAGATGATATTAATTGACAAACTAATGGGACATTTCAAAATAATTTTCACCTCAAACCGAAAGGTCGACCGATTATTCATGTGTACTTACCTAGTTTTGGTTCTAGTTATATGCCTGATAACAGGGCCTGACCATGACAAGGCCAGGACACTTTTCGGGGTCCCTTTTTCAAACGCGAGATTTATTGGAAATGGGCCGAACACAAAATCAAATGAATTAACATTAAATATCACAAATAAAGAAAAATTATCACAAATAAAGAAAAACATTTCAAACAATCAAAATTATAAATCAGAAGAGGACAAACTTTGTTATGTATAGCATTGCATTTTACGATCACAAGGTGCAGTATTATCCGTGATAACAATATCTGCAGCATTATTTACAACTGTAGAGTCGATATTTGCTGATCTCACAATAAATTCGTCAAGACTTTCTTTCATTCCCCCCCTAAATTGGAAAAAAAAAAAAAAAAAAACTCATTAAGAAACTACTTATGTTTCAAATTTCACGGTTCTCCTTGCACTAGAAATTGAGATACACGAGACACAAAATTCCATTTCAAACTTTTTTTTAATATAGATAGATATCGTTTAAGAAAGCTTGTTTTTTACGCTTTTAAATGATGGTTTATTTGAATACATTCACTCTGGTATACTAAAGAAGGTTCAAAATCAATACAAAATGTTTTTTATGTAAAAATTATTTTATACAGATAATAAAGACCTGCTAAAATTATGGGCCCAAGGACAAGGCCTTGTGGGCCCAGGCAAGGAGGAGCCTAGGCGATGATCAGTTGGTTGTTTTCAGATTATCTGGCGCCGTCAGCAACACGAGGACTATAATGCGCCGAAACATTCGTCATTAGACAAGCCAACATACATTTACAAACCACCCATGCCTAACACGGGACTCGAACCCGCAACCTCGGGTTCTAGAAGCTAGTACGCTAACCACTATACCGTTCGGTCGGCCTAGACGATGATCAGAGCCTGACTGAAGCGTAACATTCTGACAACAGCGCCTCCCAATTTTTAACTTAGTTCGGAGCCGTCACCTGAACATTTCCCCAACGAGAGGCCATTGAGAACTCGACGTCATCAAGTGGGAGGAGTTAATTCTACATGTCAATATAATGGCAGCACATTGGTTCGATCCCATGAATTCAGTGAATATGCAGGCAGAGCCTGTCAGAATCGGACGAAGAGCTGTGCTGCCATGCGCCTATTCCAACTACTAGAACTTCAATTAATCAACGACTTGGTTCGTGTAGACTGACGCCATAACTAAATAAATAACAAAGGACTCGCTCCAAGCTAGAAAAGCCCACCTGATGGTTTTGGGGTTAGCGCTCTGGCCTTGCATGCTAAAGGTGCCAGGTTCGAATCCTGGATTAGGCATAGATGCTCGTTCTGGTTTGGAATCCACGTTAAGCTGTAGGTCCCGGCCTTATTAGCCATCATTGTGCATAAAAATAGGTCTTTGAGCTTTTTAACCAACCAATCAAGCTAGGAAAACGTTGACAGTTCCTGTTATTTGAAACTAGGAAAGACTATGTAGTGAGTTTTAAGAAACAAGAAAGAAAAAATATATATTCGTCGAAAATGCTTTTGCTGAATAATTTGCAAGATTCTGGATAACACGCATAATAACACATGTTTGACGTTGATTAGTTTTGTATACTCAACGACCTATGTTTACGTACAGTATGGGCTAGTCAGGCTTCAGCTTAACGTGAATTCCAAACCACAATGAACATCCATCCAGGATCCTAACCTAGGATTCAAAGCCGACATCTTTGGCATACGAGAATTGAGCTCTAACCACACACAGTCATCTATCAAGTAGGCCGTAGGTTGTTCAGCCATGAAAAACTTTTTAAACACAGCAGCTTTCTAAGCTTGTATCGAATTCATTTTTGGAATGTATCATTCTTGTTTCAAAGAGCATGATAAACAATTCCGCTTTCTATACATTTATTTTGTTAATATTGTTGTTACATTTTCCAATGCTGTGAATAACTATTTTTTTAGCGTATCGAACGAGTTTTAGTTTTAAACATTTTAAATATGCATCCTTTGCATTCGGGGCCTTTTCCGCGTGGAGCAACTCGAGACATTTCGCTGCATTTTTGGTTCGGTTCTCGGTAACGGATCCGCTTCAAAGAAACTAAACACAGACAATGATGGCTTTGCATCGAGTTTCCACATCAAACCTCGTGGTCCTCTCGAGTTGTGGCATCCAATCATGTGGCGCCGCTCGAGCGCAAAGGGTTAACAAGGTTGGTTGAATTGTACTTTTCGTAGCGCAAAAGCAATATCCGTTGTGTCTACCCATTTCTTAATTAAAAAGATACAGAAACTATGTAGTACGTACTATGAAAACTATGAACTATAGAAACTATGTACGATGATTTGTACGCTAAAAGACCTATTTTTGTGAACAATAACGACTAATCAGGCCGGGACCTACAGTTTAACGTGGATTCTGAAACACAACAACCACCCATGCCTAATCCAGGATTCAAATCCGGCACCTTTGGCGTGCGAGGCCAGAGCGCTAACCTCCCAGGCATCAGGTTGGCAGAAACTATGTAGGGCCCTGGGAAATCATATCCCACACGGGGCTTTTATATATATATCTCATATATATATAGATTAATTCAAAATCTATTAAAGTACCATTTATTCCATTAAATAACAATTATATTTTACCTTTTTAGTCTCTTAATTTGATTTCTAGGTTGGTTGGTTGGTTGTATTCAGATTATCTGGCGCCGTCAGCAACACGAGGGCTATAATGCGCCGAAACATTTCGTCATTAGACAAGCCAACATACATTTACAAACACCCATGCCAACACGGGACTCGAACCCGCAACCTCGCGGTCTAGAAGCCAGCACGCTAACCACTATACCGTTTGGTCGGCTTGATTTCTAGGAACACTAAGTTGAATGAAACAAGTCTATAATACAATAAAATTACTCTCCAAAATGTGTGTTTCTGAAAGCAACTTCAAAGTGTTTAAAAGTTTTTTAAGTTGCTATGTATATGAATACAAAGCTGCATTTGTGCAAAAGCAAGAAGTATATATCAACAATAAATATTCGGTTTCAATTTTGTCACTTTATAACTATTGAAGTACTTAGTTATTGAATAAACCACAAAAAGTGTTAAGAATAAAAGTTTCATTTAATCAAATGGTTGAAGTAATCGCGTCAAGAAACCGGTTCAATTTTTTTTTTCAAAAAAGTTCACCAAATTTCTGATCATACCAGAGATATTTTTCACATTTAGATTATTCGGTCGTGTCAACACCATTTAATTTATCTAAACTAATTATAAAAATATTATTATTATTATTATTTTTAAATAAGGAATACGTAAATATACAAAGGCGATATTCTGAACACTAAACTTTTCCATTTTTCCGAACATATTAATCACTTAAAATTTTATACATATAAAAAATAAAAAATTTACTTACCTTCTTCAATCAGAAGCTCCTATCCCTCACTCTGAAACCGGAAAAGCAAACGATAGTTTTAAATCACAAAAAACTCGACACAATTTCCATAATTTGGAATCTTATTTTCACAGAACTGTTTGCGTATTATATCCATTCTTTGTTTCACACTTCAAACACAGCCCCAAATTACTCAAAACATTTCCGAATCCGAGAAGAAACCGCGATTTTACGCGCAAATCCAACAGTTGGTTGTACTTCCGAAGATGTAAACACTAGTGGGCTGGACTGATAAAAAATAATAATAATAAAAAATAAAAACGGTTCTTTTTCTCAAGTCCTCATGGTTGCGATTTCTCGTTTCTTTACGAATTTCGCGGCAGTGACAACATTTGCGAAAGCGCCAATACGTTTATTCACTTGGTACAGAGTAGTGTAGATGGGGGTCTGTTTTCAAAAATTCATAAATCCCGCAAAATACAATTCAAATAGTCACATTTTGACAGTGCAGACAGCTTTCCAGCACCCATTGCCAAAGTCCCGTATGTTTAGTAAGGATCTATGACGTCATTTAATCACGTGGATAAGTGGGACAGCTGACTTGTTTCATAAAGGATGAACACTTCGTTCGAAGAATGCTTTCTAAGTTCTGTATGATTTGAAGAAATAGAATGATGGAATTTCATATTCGAAATACTTGAATTTCTTTAAGTTGATTATTAGATAAACACGAGGTACTTGTGACGGTGGCTGATAAGCAACCGGCAGAAATTTTACATTGTGTATCGAATACTCTTTTTATTCTTTTGTCATATGGAAGAAAAAAAAAGAAACCTTTTCGAAATAACCACTTGTATGTAAGTTTTCATAAAAACTAATGAAATATAATAATCGCAAACTATAAATTTTTGTATTATAAAGATATTTTTTTTATAAGTTTGACAGCACATGCGACACGTGGGCCAGTGGCGCAACGGATAACGCGCCTGACTACGGATCAGGAGATTCCAGGTTCGAATCCTGGCTGGCTCGAGTCTAAAACTTTTTTTTTTCTCTCTCTTGTCTTATCATTACGGATTTATGGGATGTCGATTATTTCATTTTAGATATTATAAAAATTCTATTGATATAAAGCTATTTAAAGATTTAAGTTATGCATTAGAAAATTTAAAAAAATTCTATACAGTTGAAAAATTTTTCTTAACTAACCTTATCTTGTTAAAATATATTTTACATATAATTTATAAAATATGTTTTCTGAAAATTTTTGAATTGTTAATCACCTACTTATTCCAACGTTATGAATATTTCGTCCATAGAAAAGTTTAAAATTTTAACATGTAAAACGGTAAATCAGCAAAAAAGATATATCCATACTTTTTTTTTTAATATTTCAATTTGTTTTAAAAGTATTTTGATTTCCCTACAATTGCAGATACAAGATAGTTTCATACTCAAAATACGCATTTCTTTGTGACTTTATTGGTGATTTTTCCTTCCGTGACTAAAATCACTAATATGTCAAATATTATGATTTAGTTTACTTGAGTTAGGTTGACAGTTTTAATTACATTTCTAAAGTTTGTTAATTTTTTTTTATATCAGTTAGTCAATATATTAACGATATTTCTAATTTTTATCTGTGTTTTATATTTACTATTTAATCTACTAAACCTGAATGCTCACGGTACTGTGTTTGCATATCGTCGTTGGTAGAAGATTTTCGGGCGAGAATTGCATTTTTGTTCGATAAAATCTTAAAATTCCGCTCTTTCTTTCCAACAGAATTTTATTAATTTTCTCTTTCTAATAAACTGGTTTTAATTTCATTTAGCTTTGCTTTCAATAAAGTTGTGAAACTAGAAAAATTGCCATCTTTAAGAAGATTTGGTAATGCTTTAATTTTAGTATTCATTAAAGCTAGTTTTCTCACGCCGTCATCATAAAAATCATCTATAAGAATATCAAATGATGTAGCTATAGACTAGGACATTTTTTTCTTAAATGAAAATACCATAGAAAAGTACTTTTTAACAATAATTTAAAATCATCTAGCTCATTCGTTTAAATTTTACAACAGAGGGCAGCACCTACAACTTAATTTTGAAAAACTTTATTTTGCTGAATTTACATTTGTATAGATATTCGATAATCTGATTTACTTCATAGAATACGACATAATCACCAACCAAAGATTCGGATGAGGATTCTGCATTTAATGACACCCATTAAATGACACCCATTAAATTGAAAATTTTATCTAAGCAGATAAAAAAAATTATAATTAAAATCAAATCCCATGCCTCTCTGGGATAAAAAGTGATAGTACCATCTATTGTTTAAACTATCTCAAATTACAAAATAGTATTTTCATTAAATCGAATAACATTTTTTTTTTCCCCTTCTACATACTTGAATAAATGAGATTTTTTTCTTTCAGATTATACACTTTTCAAATTGTATAAATAATGAAAATAATTATTGTCTTATTCAAGGAATCAAACTTTTTTTTAAGAAAAATTTATACTATATGTACATCGTATACATCATATGGATATCAAAGTTATGTTGCTATCATGAATTTTACTGAAAATAATTCAACCATTTTAACTATACGATTTTCATTAATTTTATACTGAAATTATTAAAACTATTTACATGTAAGTATATTTTAAAAGATAAAAACATTTGTAATTTGTTTTTGTACTTTTCTACAAGAAGGCCTTATATATTGATATATTTAATTACAAAAAACTAATATTTTCATTTATGATAATATTTGCTGACAATCTAATCAAACTTTTCTTATTTCTAATTCCCTATTCTAAATTTCTTAAAAAATAAACAGTTAAAAAGTAAACCAAAAAAAAAAAAAAAAAAAAAAAAAAAAAATAGCTTATGATGCTTAAAAATGTCCTATATTATGAGAGATATCCTCCTGACCTTGCATGCTAAATTTGCCGTGTACGAATGCAAAGTTGACATGGATGTTCCTTATTATTTGAAATACATGTTCAGCTGCAGGTTCCAAGCTGATTACCTGTTGGTGGGCACAACAATTGGCTTGTTGAGCGTACAAAACCTGCAAAATATAAGGGATAAAAAAAAAGTTGAAAAATTGTATTTTCTCTTATGCAAATAAACGTCCTTATAAAAAGACTTGTGTGATAGGTATATGATAGCAATAGAAAGAGCATGAAAAACTCCCACAATTTCGCTATCATAAACTGAAAATTTAAAAAAAATTAATTGTGGAAGGGTCCTTTACATCTAGTTTGAAGTTTATTTATAAAGTATGTATTTCAGCGTTAACGATAGATGGCAGCACCAAAAAGAATTACTCCCGTGCTCCATTAACAACTAGAGTAAAAGTATAATATTACGCCCTCACTCCAAATATCGGTGATTTTTTTTTTTTTTTTTTTTTTTTTTTTTTTTGCCCCCAATATAAAATAATGAGTAAAAAAAACATTTTGGAATGTTCTCGCGGAATCGCTAAATTTATCAGAGATCACAAACGGTGTTGTTAGTAAATGCACAGTACGGTAAAATTTGTTATAACTTCTCTATCTGGTTAAATTTAAACCATTTATATCGACGAGTCATCAAATTTTATGCAATATGATTTCACCTTACTAATATTAGAACTTAAAATTTTATCTTTTATCCACTTTTTTTTTTTTTCTTTTTTTTTTTTCTTCTTTCTTCATTTTACGTTCCAATATAATGCATTAATAATCCAATTTTCGTAAAATATGCTATAATTATTTTGTCACTTCTTTCTACAATTATAATAAACAAGTGACTATAATACATGCAGATCTAATTATTGATAGCGAAATATTCCATTGGAAGAATTATGGTTGTTAACGAATGTTTTGTAATTTTCATAAACTAATAGTTATCAGCAAACTAATAAACCTTACTTCTAAGAGTTAAATTTATAAAATGATTTGTTTTATATTTTAAAACTTAAAATTTCAAGAGAATATGTTTTTAAAGGATTTTATATGTGAATTTTTTACTTATTTTTACTTCAATTATCCATACGTGAACATAGGTTGATGAAAGTATATTGTTCGGTTAAAAAAAAATTAAATTTTTACCTTTCTTCACGTTTCAGAACATCCTGATTTTAAAAAAAAAGTGATCCAGAAAAAATGTCTGTCTGAGTGTCCGTGTATCTGTGTATACATGATCAGCATAACTCCCGAACGAATTGCTCATTCGCATAGTAAAATCATGAAAAATCCTGTTTTTCAGCAATGGAAAATTCCCGTTTTTTAAAAAAAACGAGAGAAATTATTTTATATTTATGAAAAATTTATTTCTGATTCCAAATATTTAAACAAAAGTTCTTTAAAAAAAATTAGTTATTTGAATATTACGAAAAGAAAATACCCGAAAACCTCATCGATTGCTGTCCGATAAAAAATCTACATTTTATCTGTGACGTCAAAATTTTACCATTTCTATGATTATCGCGAGGTTTCTGTCAAAGTGAGAGTTTCTTTGATAATATTGCTGTATCCCGTGATGGTTGGGGCGGTTTGCAAACTGGTTTCCGCTGCTGCGATTCAAGGCAAGATTCAAGCCAAGTTCGGAAAAAGTGACTTCACATTAGTTTTGCGCTGAATAAATCGTTTTTATCCGCTAAAATAAACCAGATTGCTTTTACGTGTCCCCTTACGCTTCAAACGATTTTGATAAAAAAATAAAAAATTGTTGTGCTGACTTCTCTTTAGGTATTCTAAACGTCTCCAACTCCGAAATTCCCATAGAATGCTATAAAGTTGTAAAACTGGAAATCAAATTTTTTTTGAATTGAATTACTATTTTTAAAATATCGCGCACGTGGTCTTTTCAAGCAGTTCCATTCCAATCTACATCGAATCTAACTGAAACGGAATGTGAAATGTGAGGAATGTGTGAATTCTCAAATGTGAGGTTGCCAGATTTTCATGTAATTAAAGACACTTAAGGAAATTAGACCTATCTACGAAGAGAAGGGTCCATGCAAAAAATTCTTTAACTTTGACGTATAATAACTCAGAAAAATTGCTTATTAAAAAAAAAAGTAACTTGTAAATTTTGAAATAATAAAAATACCATTAATATACCACATTTTTTCTCCTACTTAAAAAATTTACGACAGTATAATATCTCATGAATAACATTAGATTAACAAAACCCACAAAAGTCAAAAGAAAGTTGCTTTTTTTTCTCTTTAAAAATAGTTCACTGCATAGTTTCAGAAAATCGCTTGGAATTTAAATTGTTATTTTATTATAATAGTTTTTTTTTTTTTTATATATATATATTTATAGTTTCTCTACTCACTTTCAAATAATTCTCTAGGTCGTTTATACACCCCACAATAACTGATGATCAGAAAAGACCAACAAAAAACAAATAAATAAAAATAAACAACTCACTGTTATGAGGAGGGGGAAAGAGAGAAAGACACCGAACGATTGGCCGACACCGGCCTTAACAGCTTCCAAGTAACCAATCACGAGGCTTTTCTCATGTCCATCCATCTCCAAACCTCTAATTGCTTCCGGGCAAGGAGTCTTAAGAGGAGTCTTTATTGATGACGTCCGGATATTGATGACGTCGGACCACTTGTTGTTTGGTCTCACTAAAGAGAGAGTTTCGCTTTCCTCAAAATAAAGCCACTTTCTACAAAAGAATAGTATAAAAGAGGCTAATACACAATAAGAATTAAAGGCTGGGTTGGGTACAGATGTATTTATAATTGTATTTATACCGAGAAAAATCTCACAGATCAAAATAATGGAAACACGAGTGAATAAAAGTGGCAATTAAGAATGCGCTTCGTAAGCATTTAAATATAATCCTAACTACTCGTTGTTGTTTTTTTATATAAAAAGTATACATCATGGCACGTATGAGGTAGCTTTAGTGAAGTTGTATACGACTGGGATTATTTTCAAAAACTTAAAATCTTAGACAGCAACAGACTTTCAAAAATGCCAAATTGTAAAAGCCCAACTAGCTGGAGCAACTGGGACCGAAATATCCTCGCTTTTGGGCGTTTCTAGAAGTAAGGTGTTTAAAGTCATGACAGGGTACTAGTCCGAGAGGAGACTGCAATTTTTGGATCCCATCGAACATCATTCTGAATTTTTTATAGAAATTGGAGAAAAGTTAGTAGATTACGAATCCACTGGTCTGCCGTGGCAAAAATGGCTGAAACTGATCAATACTCGACTTGGAATGCGTTGAACTAAAATCCGATTGCCAAATAGGTCATAACTTGCAAAAAGAGAACAAACTTTTTCGTCTGGCAACCCTCTGCATTTTAATTTTCAATGAGAAAAAGCGCAAACGATTTCTGATCTCTTGCTCGGAAAACTTCTATCTTTTGAAAGTAAGCCAAATTGGCAACATCAGTTACGTCATCAGTGACTTAATGTTTATTGCCAATTTGGCTCATTTGGGAAAGATGCAAGTAAGCCATAGCCATACACATCCGAATCGTCTGCAACCTTCTTAATTGAAATGAAAGAGTGTGGGTTACCAAATAAAAAAAAATAAAAAAAATACTCATTATTTGGCAAATTATGGCGCATTTGGCAATTGGATTTAGTTCAACTGATTAAAAGTCGATTTTTGACCAGTTTCTGCCATTTTTGCCACGGCAGACCAGTGGATTCGTAATCTACTCACTTTTCTCATATTTCTATAAAAAAATCAGAATGATGTTCGATGGGGTCCAAACATTGCAGTCGCGTCTCAGTCTATACTCACAAAAGGCAAGACTAGCTCGGCAAAGCAAAATAGTGGACGATAGGAGAAGCTGAGTAAAAGAGATTGGAGCGGATTGTAATGTTAAAAAAGAAATGAAGAATGGTACAATATTCCTCGAAACACTATTCAGAACTTGCAGGATTCGATTCCTAGTCGAATTCCAATATGTATTACCTGCCAAAGGAGGTCCTACACCGATTGGTAAAGGACTCCTTACAAATCTAGTATGCTTTCATTATTTTGATAACTACCTGCATATGATCCATACGCCGACCAAACGGTATAGTGGTTAGCGTGCTAGCCTCTATACCGTGAGGTTGCGGGTTCGAGTCCCATGTTAGGCATGGATGTTTGTAAATGTATGTTGGCTTGTCTAATGACCAAAGTTTCGGCGCATTATACCCCTCGTGTTGCTGACGGCGCCAGATAAACTGAAAACAACGAACCATATGCTCCATACTGGTACGGGAGGAAACGAAACACTGATCTTCAATTCGAAATTTGAAAAAGAGAGTAGCTTTCAAAATTTCATTTAGATGACACCTAGTCCGTAAATTGTCAACAATGGTCCAAATGCATGGAATTGCTGATACAATTAACTTTAGTTTTGCTCTAAAAGTCCATTGTCTAAAAGTCCCAAAGAACATCCATTTCCATTAGCTAAGTCGCAAAGATGTTGTACCTGAACTTTAAAAAATTATAATAAATATGTAGCACGTTACTTTTTTTTTTTAGGAAAAGCTCGCAATTAATATTTCAAAAATATATATAATAACCTTCACTTCGAAACTTACAATTATTATTGGGTTTCACACATGTTTCAGTTAAAACCTTTGGTACACAACTTTAAACATGAAATAACAAGTATAACTCCTAATTAAGTGAACGTGAAGGTATTTTAAATCTGAGTATACGATGAAAATCTTACAAAAAATAGCTATAATTGTGTTAAGCAGAAAACGAAACATTTTTAATACGATATTACTTACGAAACTCAATACTTTCGATCATTAATTTAAATTTATAATACTTTTAAAAGTAATTAGATTAAGGATGAATCTATTTTACAAGTAATTAGTAAACAATTATTTTTTTTATCTTTCCTATCCAAAGCCAAAAGCTCACGCATTTTAGAGAGATCTCTAATGAACTGATTATTTTCTATATAGACTTCTTAAAAAATAACTTTTAAAAAAATAAAACTATTATACTCGTTAGAAAACTGTAATATTTCATTTCATTATACTAAATTTATCAGCTTTTAACTATTTTTATTCAAATAAATTTTATAACTTTTTAATATCTTACATTTTCAAATTTGTGTTCTACAATATAACAATAATTAAATATTTTAACTTTTAATTAATATTTGAAATGATCGATTTTTTTTTTATTTATTCAAATATTTACGCTCATTAGTATAATCACAAAATCTCCAATATGGAATAATTTAAATATCGAGTGTCTAAAAGAGACCAAATAATTTAACCCATAAAAACAAAGTTTTTAATATAAATGCTTTATATGCATTGCACTTTTTTATATTCATTAACATTGTGCCGTTTCTGTTGCCAGCCTGTGCTTGTTTATAATATTTAAAAGGAGATGCAAACACCATCTCTATCAGCAAAATATGCGGTAAACTACTTTTCAAAATTTATTCATTAAAAATGAATTTGAATTCATGCACTCACATCCAAATATCTTTTATATATTCTGATTAAAAAAAATTTATTATTTATTTATTCTGATTAAACCAATTTTATTATTTATTTATTTTGATTAAAACAGTTTTATTTTTTATTTATTCTGATTAAAACAGTTTTATATTTATTTATTCTGATTAAAACAGTTTTATATTTATTTATTCTCATTTAAACAGTTTGATATTTATTTATTCTTATTAAAACAGTTTGATATTTATTTATTTTTATCAAAACAGTTTTATATTTATTTATTCTTATTAAAACAGTTTTCTATTTATTTATTCTTATTAAAACAGTTTTATATTTATTTATTCTTATTAAAACAGATTCAAATTTGTTTATGGAACAAAATAG